>PVKU01016086.1:0-15854 GCA_004027475.1 Anoura caudifer | reverse complement strand
TTATTATTAAAGATAATTTTACCTCTTTCCCTCTAATTTGCATATCTCTTATTCCATTCATGTCTATAATTGCATTTTCTAATACTTCCTTTAATACAATGTTGAATAATAGTGAAGACTGTAGTCATCTTGGTTTCACTAGTTATAGTTAGGAATGCCTCTAGAGTTTCCTAATTAAGTTGTTGACTTTTGGTCTGAGTCATACATATTTTTCTTCATCTTAAAGAAGTATCAGTCTTTCCCAGATTCAAATAAGTAATTTGAAAGCATGAAAAGATGTTGAATTCTGTCAACTTCTTTTCATCTTCTTTGGAAATTTGTTCCCTCAAACTGTCATCATCGTTCTTAGATCTTTAAACTGTCTCCATGGAGTCTTCTGCCTCTAAACATATGCAAGTCTGCTTTTAGCCTTAAAAATTCCCTTTGCTTTTCCCTTCCCCTTTTCTGCCTAAAATTAAGAAGATTGACCAGTGCTTCTTTCTTCTTCACATTCATAGTCTCATGGCTATTTTTGTGTGTTATTTATGCAATTTTCACCCATGTCTCCCTTTCTACCCCAGTGTTGGAGTGTAACACCCCTATTCAGAAGCTCTTACATTTCAAAATCTGACCAATCAGTGCCAATGAGACTTCATGTCTGATTTTCAGGGCATCGCTGAACCTGAGGTTCAACTCCTATTTATGTGAAATTTTCTTCCTTTTCTTAAAAATGTATTTTATTGATTATGCTATTAAAATTTCCCCCTTTATGTCCTTTCCACCATGCACCCTGAAACCCTCCAGCTCCCCCTGCTTAGTTCATGTCTATGGGTTGAACATATAACTTCTTTGACTTCTCTCTTTCCTATACCATTCTTAACCTCTCCCTGTCTATTTTATGCCTACCAATTATGCTTCTTATTCCCTGTACCTTTCCCCCTACATTCTCCCTCTCCCCACCCTCACCAAAAACCCTCCATGTGAGGTCCATTTCTCTGATTTTGTTCCTATTCTAGTTGTTTGCTTAGTTTTTGTTTTCATTTCTTTAAATATTCAGCTGTTGATAGTTGTGAGTTTCTTGTCATTTTACTGGCTGGTGTGGCTCAGTGGATTGAGCACCAGACTATGAACCAAAGGGTCTCTGGTTCGATTCCCAGTCAGAACACACTCCTGGGTTGCGAGCCTGGTAACCGGTAGGGGGCACTCGAGAGGCAACTACACATTGATGTTTATGTGACCTGATTACTGCCCTCTGAAATCTAGACATTAAGCCACCAGGTGGAAGGAGTCACTCTATCTGACCCAAATTTGAAGTTGTATGCCCTCATTAGTTTTCCAATGCATATGAAGCTTCAGTTATGCAAGATGAATAAATTCTAGAGATCTGTCATATACAGCCTCTAATTAATAATACTGTATTGTCCAATTAAAAATTGTTAAGAGGATAAATCTCAAGTTTAGTGATTTTACCACAATAAAAAAATCAAACCAAAACAGCTAAGACACCCATACTAGGAACACATCATTAAAAAGCCCGCTATATATCATTTCATTTGTATGAGAAAATATATAGCAATACTTAAGAAAGTAAGTTTTAGGAAAAACTACATCATTCATTTAACACCATGTTTTAGAGGAAACCTTTCACAGTTACTGGGCATAATTTAATTCCTGTATTCTTTTTTAAATGTAGCAACTATGGAATAATAAGTGAACAAAAGTGTGAATCGTTCATATAGTGAACTTCTACCTTGCCACTGTGGAAAGCAGTATGGAGTTGCCTCAAAAATGTAAGAAGTGGAACTGTCTCATAACCCAGCTATTACAAATCTGGTAATATATGCAAAGAAACCCAAAACATTAATTCAAAGAATTCATGCTCCCCAGTGTTCCTTGCAGCATTATTTACAATTGCCAAGATATGGAGGCAGCCCAAGTGTCAGTGAGTGGATGAATAGATAAAAAAGCAGTGGTACATTCACAGAATGGAAGACTACTTGGCTGTAAAAAAGAAGGAAATCTTACCTTTTGGGACAGCATGGATGGACCTGGAGAGTATTAGGGTAAATGAAATAAGCCAGTCAGAGAAAGATAAATCCCATGTGATTTCACTTACCTGTGGATTCTTTCATTTTTAAATATATTTTATTGATTATGCTATTACAGTTGTCCCATTTCTCCCCCCTTCATTCCCCTCCACCCTGCACACCCCCTCCCAACCACATTCCCCCCTTTAGTTCATGTCCATGTATTGTAGTTCTTTCGCTTCTACTTTTCCCACACTATTCTTGCCCTCCCCCTGTCTATTTTCTACCCACAGTCAATGCTACTTATTCTCTGTACCTTTTCCCCCTCTGCTCTCCTCCCACTTCCCTGTTGCTAACCCTCCATGTGGTTCTCCATTTCTGTGGTTCTGTTCCTGTTCTAGATGTTTGCTTAGTTTGCTTTTGTTTTAGGTGTGGTTGTCAATATCTGAGTTTGCTGTCTTTTTTACTGTCATATTTTTTATCATCTTTTTCTTAGAGAAATCCCTTTAACATTTCATATAATAAGGGCTTGGTGATGATGAACTCCTTGAACTTGACCTTATCTGAGGAGCACTTTATCTTCCCTTCCATTCTAAATGACAGCTTCACTGGATAGAGCAATCTTGGATATAGGTCCTTGACTTTCATGACTTGGAATACTTCTTTCCAGCCCCTTCTTGCCTGTAAGGTCTCGGTTGAGAAATCAGCTGACAGTCTGATGGGAACTCCTTTGTAGGTGACTGTCCCTTTATCCCTGCTGCTTCTAGAATTCTCTCCTTCATTTTAATCTTGGCTAATGTAATTATGATGTGCCTTGGTGTGTTCCTCCTCGGATCCAACTTCTTTGGGACTCTCTGAGCTTCCTGGACTTCCTGGAAGTCTATCATTTGCCAGATTGGGGAAGTTCTCCTTTATTATTTGTTCAAATAAGTTCTCTGCTTTTTGCTCTTCCTCTTCCCCTTCTGGTACCTGTATAATTGAGATGTTGGGATGTTTAAAGATGTCCTGGAGTTTCCTAAGCCTTTCCTCATTTTTTTGAAATCTTGTTTCTTCATTCTTTTCTGTTTGGTTGTTTGTTTCTTCCTTCTGGTCCACTCCATTGATTTGAGTCCCAGTTTTCCTCCCATCTCTATTGGTTCCCTGTGTGTTTTCCTTCATTTCATTCAGTGTAGCCTTCATTTGTTCATGTAATTTGTGACCAAAATCAACCAATTTGGTGAGCATCCTGACCACCAGTGCTTTGAACTGTGCATCTGATAGGTGGGCTATCTCTTGGTTACTTAGATGAATTGGGTCTGAGGCTTTGATATGTTCTCCTCTTTGAGCCATTTTTGCTTTTTTTTTTTTTTTTTTCTGGTCGAGGCTGTTATGTAGTGAGGGGTGGAGCCTTAGGTGTTCCCCAGGGCGGGGCAGCCCAGTCGCTGGGTTGTGATGCTGTATGTGGGGGCGGGGGTCTGAGGGGGAACAATGGCGCTTGCTCCTCTCTCTCACTCATATTTCAGTCCCTTCCACCACTTTCCACAAGCAAGTTGGGCCCTTCTGGTGCTCATTTCTGCATGGGTGGAATGTTCTAGGACCTTGTGGGTCTCTCCAACAAACTGTCCTGTGAGGCTGGGAGTCTCTCCTGACACCTCAACCCCCACAAGTGTTTTCAATAGGTGTTTTTAGGTTTTATTTTTCCCTGGGGACCTGGGTTGCAAGGTCTGTCTCACTCCCTGTTTTCACCTGGATTATCTACGTGGGAATGTGAGACCACCGGGTCAGCCAGCTGCCTTGGGCTACCTCACTGGGTCTGCGCATTGCTACCCCGAGCCCGGGGTATGCTAGCCACCGCCTGTGCACCTGGGGTCTACTAGCCGCCCCCTGCAAGCCTGGGGCTCTGGCATACCCATATGCGGCAACCTCCACTTTTTCTTGCCACAACTCTGCCGCTCTTACTAGTCTGGATGAATGGTTGTAGGACTTCCATACAGTTCAATTTTCTGTCAGTTCTGGTCGTTTTCTTGTTTCTAAATCCTTGTCCTTAATTTTGGTTGTGCAAAGAAGGACAGTGTGTCAACCTACGCCTCCATCTTGGCTGGACTACCTGTTGATTCTAATGAATACAATAAACTCACAAACAAAATAGAAACAGACTCATGGATACAGAGAACAGACTGACAGCTGTCAGAGGAGACGAGAGAGGGTGTTGGGGGGAAAGGTGAAGGGATTAAGCAGAAAATAAAAAAACCTCATAGGCAGACAACTATATGGTGATTACCAGAGTGAAGAAGAGGGGGACGGAGAGAGGGGATACTTGGTGATGGTAGGAGACTTGTCTTTGGGTGGCGAACACACAATACAACATACAGATGATGTGTTATAGAAATGTACACATGAAATCAACATACTTTTATTAACCAATGTCACACCAATATAAATTCAATTAAGAAATAAAGAAAAAAGAATAAAAGGAAATGTGAAAAGGTATTATTTTAAAAGAAGAAAAAGATTAGAAATATGAATAATAAAATAACAATAAATACATATTTATCCACACTTATTTTATGTGCAAATGGATTAAATGCTGCCCTCAAAAGACATACAGTGGCTGAAGGATAACAAAACAAGACCCTTCCAAATGCCATCTTCAGATCAAAAGACTCACACAGACAAAGTAAAGGGGTGCAAAAATGCAGTACATAAAAATAGAAACAAAGGCAAGAAAAAAAGCTGTGGTAGCAATACTTATTCCAGAAAAAAAATAGACTTTAAAACAAAGGCTATAACAAGAGACCAAGAAGGACCCAGCGACTCCACTTCTGGGTGTTTATCCATAGAAACCTGTATGTTCACTGAAGCATTATTTACAATAGCCATGATATGGAAGCAGCCTGAGTGTCCATCAATTGATGAGTGAGTGGAGGAAGGAGTGTAGACATACAATGGAATATGGCTCAACCAAAAAAAGAATGAGATCTTGCACTGCAGCAACATGGATGGTCCCAGAGGGTGTTATCCTGAGTGAAACAAGTCAGACAGAGAAACACAAATGCCAGATGATTTCACTTCCTTGTGGAATCTGAAAAACAAAATAAACAACAAGGAGAAAAGAAAGAGACTCAGACATGCAGAGAATGTTTTGATGGCTGTGATATTAGACAGTTTGGGGGGAGAGTGAGAAAGGTGAAGGGATTTAAGGATGAGGAGGTGCAAATTGGTAGTTGCAGAATAGTCGTGGGGATGTAAAGGACAGCACAGGGAACACAGTCAATAATTCTGACATAACTATGTATGGTGCCAGATGGGGACTAGATGTATTGAGGTGACCACTCCCTAAGTTGTGTAAATGTCTAGTGATGGGGTTGCACACCTGAAACTAACATGATATTGTACATCAGCTGTAATTGTAAAATAAAAGGAAATAAATTATATTTTTAAAAGAAAGTGAATAATAAAGAATTCTTCTATGTGTTTGTCATTTCACTTAAAATGATAATGAATTCTATATCGGATGGGAAAAGCATCACTAATTTTAAGTGCAAGATACTTTTCTCCTCTCCTTTGTTGTTAGTAACACTGTTTTAATCCTGTGGCCTGACATCACTGTGGCATGTGTCTCTCAGGTCTGTTCTCTGCCAACACTTGGTTTGTGTAGGAACAGATATCAGTGGTGTCATGACCCCCCTAGTGGCAAAGGTCAGTGAGTCTTTTTCTAACCACAACACCATCAACCATGGCACGTGCAACACACCAGCTCTCATCAAACTCTCTTTTTTCAGCACTTATTCACAAGCAGTTGGATTTTGTAGCCATAAGCTTTACAACTGACCATCTTCATCAGGTATATACTCATTCTTGTTTTCCTCCCTCCTAAGGCAGATGCAGAAGCTGCTCTTTTTTCCCTTTGGGTCAGGAAAACCCTTTACTTTAGCTCAAGTCCTGGGACCAGGAACTACATCGGTGGTTCTCACATGAATCTGAATCACAGAGTGGATTTGCTAAAACACAGATTCTAGGCCCCATCCACAGAGTTTCTGATCCAGTAGGTTCTGGGTAGGACTTGAGACTTTTCATTCCTAAGAAGTTCCCCAGTGATGCCACTCGTGCTGCCTGGGGAGCAGCCACCGAGAACCTGCGTCTTTTACAGCAAAGCAGCAGCCATGCTGAACTACCTCTGAGCACCTCATTTCCTGAGGCCAAAACTCTGAGATTATTCTTTTGACTTGGACAAATGCTGATATATCATTTCATTTTTGAATTTTCTTTACTGAGGCTTCTGAATTCCAACCACTTTCCTTCTAAAAAGTGATGGGTTTTAGTTTCTCACTGAACGTTTTATTTTCCCCCTTTCTTTTGTGTGAAGTCTTCTCTACTCTTCATTTCCCTTCCCTCCAGTCCTGGATTGGGTTCCCCAAAGACCCTGAGATGAAGGCTTACTTAGAAGTGATTTGTTAGGAAGCATTCCAGGTAAACCCAGAATTATGTCATAATTCTGACATAACTATGTATGGTGTCAGATGGGGACTAGATGTATTGAGGTGACCACTCCCTAAGTTGTGTAAATGTCTAGTGATGGGGTTGCACACCTGAAACTAACATGATATTGTACATCAGCTATAATTGTAAAATAAAAGGAAATAAATTATATTTTTTTAAAAAATATAATTTTTTATATTTTAAAAGAGAACGCAGAAGTGAGAGGATAGGAGGCTGAGAAAGTGTGTATTGATGTGCTGTGTGAAAACCATCAGTGACAGACCATATACATGGTGCTGCTTCCATGAGATCATAAGGAATTTTCAACCAAGCATTTGTTTGTGATGTTGAGAGAAAAGGCTGGACCTGACTATGAGGTTGAATTTGCTGCTAGTTCTGGGTGGTTTAAATAAACACTGAGGCTTGACACGCCTCCCAGGCATCCTGGAGTTGTCAAGCCAGGAAGAGTGAGCTGGGGAAGAGGGAAGCCCAGCAGCCTGCCCCTGCACATACATAAACTAAAGCTAAACTAAACCAAAAGTAAATAATTGTAAAAAGGATTTCCTTAAGATATTATGCACCCTAACATGACCTCCTAAGAGACTGGAGCATTGTCTTCTGGTAAAACTGATTAGCCCAAAAGCAGAGAACTGGACCCGAAGGACAATAGCTGCCTAGGAATACAGACCACAGAAACACGGGAAGAGGGAAGTGCTCTTGGTGACCAGTCTGGCCAAATCAGCTTAGGACCCTTTCAGTCTCAAGAAAAGAGCCAAGGATCACCAAGCAGTTTTTCAAAATTGTAACATAGAAGGAGACTTAGGTGAAACAAAGAATGTTGTGAGGCAGCTGCTGTACCACACAGTTCTGTTTCGGTTGTGGGTCCCTCTAAAATATATGCTTGGGGGTGGGGGAGATGTTTCTAGATTTTGACTGAAAACCTCTGGAAATGAGAACTTCAGGTGATCTTTCTCAAGTTTTATTCCCCTGCTGGTTGATGTCCAAAGTCTAGTTTCACACAAGGGTTTTTCACACTGTGGGTCACAATTTGAAAGTAGACCATAGCAGCAACTCCATAGGGCAGGACTCTTGGGAAAATCCTGGGAACATCAGCAAGGGGAAATCCGCAGCTATGAACTTGACTATCAGATACAAGGGAGGCACCAGCATAATCTTGGAGGTGGGCCCCTGTGGCAAAGCAGTGTGGCCCCTGTGATCATGTGCTATGCAGTTGTGTGTGCAAGTGACATGATATTGCTGAATGTGCACATGCAAATAAGTCAGGATGGCCAGATGAGGACACAAGAGCATCAGGCAGCTAGCTCTGAGAGGGTGTCTGCAGTTCCAGCCTTGGGATTATCTGTGCAAGGAGCAAAATTTGACTCTAAATAATACACAAGGATATGGGCCAGGACATTATGGGCAGGGTTTATTGTGGATAGGACTCAACTGGTGTTCAGGCCAGGCTGCTTTCTACAAGTAGGTGTAGCCTGGTGGCTTTATACTGCCTTCTCCCTAACGAGGTGTGTGCAGGGGGAGAGTGGGGTGAGGCAGGATGGAGTGCTGTAAGGCCGCCCATTTACTTGGTGTTGAGTGTGGTAGGAGTCAATTTTGTTGCATGGGTGGCACTGGAGATCCAAACCTTAACTGAGACAGTTACCCTAGTGAGGTCTTTATCTTCGTGACAGATTCAACTTTCATTCCTGATTTATGCCCTCAAACTTCTCCTCTTTTGGTATTAAATTTTGCTCCCTGCCACATGTTTTTTGCCAAGATCTTTTAATCACATTACTACAATTGTGTTTGAGACCCCAACAATTCTCTAGAAATGTTGAAAAATGCAGGAATGGTAGAGGAAAGATCATGAACATTGAAAATTGAAGACAAAATGCTGCCCCAGAATGCATTTCCTTTCTTTTTTTTATTCTTTGGTATCTAGGAGTCTTTTCCTTTTTAAAAAAATTATTGGCCCTAGATGGTGTGGCTCAGTAAGTGCTGGCCTAGGAATCAATGAGGCGCTGGTTCGATTCCTACTCTAGGGCACATGCCTGGGTTGCAGGCTGGGTCCCTGGTAGGGGGTGCGGAAGAGGCACCCACACATTGATGTTGCTCTCCCTCTCTCCCTCCCTTCCCCTCTCGAAAAAATAAATAAATAAAATCTTTAAAAAATTATTGTTCTCCAGTTACAGTTGTCTGTGTTTATTCCCTACCACTCACCCACCACCACAGCCAAACCCACCTCCCTCCCTTGCGTCTACACCCACCCTTGGTTTTGTCCATGTGTCTTTATAGTTGTTTCTGAAAACCCTTCCCCTATGTCCCCATTAATCCCTTCCACCTCCCCTCTGGTTACTGTCAGATTTTTCCTAATTTCCATGTCTCCGGTTATATTTTGCTTGCTTTTTCTCTTTTGTTGATTACGTTCCATGCATATCTTACTCTGTGACCTGTTAAAGATGCATTTCTTACTATGTGAGTTTGGGTGACTCATGCATACTTCAACTCTATTATCCTTAAAATGAAAAACATGATACAATGTTAACGCTTTGTGAGGACTGATTAGCACATGGTGTGTGTGAAGGGGCTTTGTGAACTACAGAGTATATTGTAAGTGTTGGGTCTTGCCTTCACAGCAGGCCCAGTGAATCTAGGAATGGAGAAGGAGCCACTGTGAAAACAGCTGTGCAAAGGACACCCTTGTGTTCCAGTCTCTCAGGCTCACAGCAGCCTGATGGTCAGTTCTCAGCAGCACTAATGGGTTGCCTGGGTCTAGTGATAAGTCTGGTGATGTGATTATTAGTGACTGAAATCTTGGCTACCTAGTGGAAATTGCACTTCCTCTGATAACCTACCCGGACAAAAATGTTAGGAGAAAAAAACATATATACCAATACCCTTTATGAATGTACATGCAAAAAAATCAACAGGAAAAACTGGGCCCAAAAAATCCAACATAAAACAAAAATAGTTTCATATAATTTTGAAGTAGAGTTTGATCCTAGGAACATAAGGTTGACTTCATATTGAAAAATCACTTAATATCCTATGTAAAGAAGATAGAAAAATCTCAAACAACCTAACCCTACATCTACAAGAACTAGAGGAACAACAACAAAAAAAGACCAGAGCAAAGAGAAGGAAGGAAATAATCCAGATCAGGGCAGAATTAAATGACGCACAGACTAAAAGAAAAATTCAAAGGATCAGTAAATCCAGGACCTGGTTCTTTGAAAAGCTGTATAAAATTGACAAGCTTTTAACGAGACTCATCAAGAAAAAGAGAGAGAACCCAAATTAATAAAATCAGAAATGAAAGAGGAGAAGTTATAACCAATACCACAGAAATACAAAGGATTATAAGAAATTACTATGAACAGTTATATGCCAAAAAATAGGACAACCTGGTTGAAATGGAGAAATTTCTTGAAACATACAATCTTCCAAAACTGAATCAAGAAGAAGCAGAAAGCCTGAATAGACTGATAACAACAAGTAAAATTGAAGCAGTAATAAAAAAACTCCCAACACAGAAAGCCCTGGACCAGATTGCTTCACAGTTGAATTTTACCAAATATTTAAGGAAGAACTGACTTCCATCTTCTCAAACTATCCCAAAAAATTCAAGATGACAGAAAGCTCCCAAACTCTTTTTACAAGGCTAGTTTCATTCTAATTCCAAAGCCAGGTAAAGACTCAACAAGGAAACAAAACTACAGGCCAGTATCTCTGATGAACATTGATGCTTAAATCTGCAACAATACACTGCATATCTGGATTCAGAAATACATTAAAGAGGTCATATACCATGTCAAGTGGGATTCATCCCAGGGATGCAAGGATGGTACAATATTCACAAATTAATAAACGTAATACTCCACATAAACAAAATGAAAGACAAAAATCACACAATCAGATCAATAGATGCTGAAAAAGCTTTTGATAAAATCCAGCACCCATTTAAGATAAAAACACTCAGCAAAGTGGGACTAGAGGGAGCATACCTCAACATAATAAAAGCCGTATATGAGAAAAAGCCAACATTATACTCAACAGGAAAAAACTAAAAGCTTTCCTCTTAAGATCAGCAACAAGGTAAGGGTGTCAACTTTCACCACTCTTATTCTACATCGTACTGGAAGTTCTAGCCACAGTGATTAGACAAGAAAAAGAACTAAAAGGCATCCAAATTGGAAAGGAGGAAGTAAAACTGTCATTATTGTGGATGACATGATAGTGTACACATGATACTGTACAGTCCCCACCAAAAAACTACCTGACCTAATGAGTGAATTTGACAAATTGTGGGATACAAGGCCAATATTCAGAAATCGATGGCATATTTGTACACCAACAATGAAATATCAGAGAGATATACTAGGGGACAAATCCCATTTATTGTAGCAAGAAAAAAAATAAAGTACCTAGGAGTAAATTTAACCAAAGAGGTAAATGATCTGCAACAAAATAACTTAATCAAGAATATTGATTTCTCTTTCTCTCTGCTTGCATAGCAGCAAGTCAACAGTCAAAACAACTTTAGAGAAGCCCTGGTTCATTTGAAATAAAACCTTGATGCATTGGAAATGAAGCTCCCATGGAAACCATCTCTGAAGAGGCAAAGATCTCAGAAGAATTTTTCCTGGTGTTGCATCATGCTTACAAGAACCCTCTGAGATTCTGAAAGGAAACTGAACAATTTAAGGAGTCACCAAGGTCTTCTTTGACCTTGGGTCCTAAGGAGAGCATACTTGTGGTGCTTACTTTAGTTTCTTGATAATGGATTGGTTTTTTTTTTTTTGTATTTCTTCAACATGTGCAGTGGGATAGAGAACACGGACTGGGATTCATTAGTGTCAAATGGACAGTGGACAATTCTCAATGCAAACAGGCAGATGAGGCACCATCACGGCTGAGCCTTATTCAGGAGAGGGCAAGTCCTCACTGCTGTACGTGTACACACTCAGACACACACACAGGCCCATGTGCAGTGGTTTCAGTTGGACTTGCATCAAAGACGATGGGTTCTGCCTTTGTGTTCCAATGTCATGATTTCTCCCAAAGAACTTCAGACCTTAGCTCTGACCAAACACATACATAACTCCTCAGGTAACCAGCTCTTGAATTTCCCCAAATAGAGATTTGTTTTTTTGAATAGAAAATATGCCATCCTTACTATGTAAATGCCCCTGACAAGGGGTGTTGAATACAAATTGCCACAAATTTTTTTTAAATCTTTCTATCAGTCTCAGCCAAAAATCTACTCCATGTGACTTGTGGTTGTCTATAACCTCAGCAAGGTCTCTTACCTCTATCCTGTTATTTGATCAGAATTTCCTTCCCCACAGCAATAATGTGGGCTGGAGTACTGTGTGAAAGTGCAGACAAAACCCTGATGCCCAGAGAAGGTGGTGCATTAAGTCATGACACCCAGTGTTTCATTAGAGTAACTGGTGTTATTAAGCAAAGGCTTTCCAGCTCTCTCTCAAGTCATTGCTCAACTGTCAGATTCCGCTATTTGAACTGAAATGTGTAACACTCGCCCTTTCAGCCGCTCTGCCCTGTGTGCCATCCATCTCCCTAGCTTTCCTTTTCTTCAGTGCACTTCATGTTTCTTTCATGTATTTTTCTGTGACATGAATGAAAGCTCCATCAAGATGTAAATACAAAATTATTTTTGTTTTGTCACAGAAGCCTAGGAGCTTAGGGCTTAGAAGTGTTCGGTGATGGGGTGAATTCTCAACAGGGATTTGTTGAAGGAGAGCCACTTGTCAAAGTCTTTTATCAGCTCCCCATTATCAGACATATTGACTGTAGTGTCTTTTCCACACCTGTAGGTCTTGACAAAAGTTGTAATTAGTTGTCTGACAAGCATTTGTTTTATTTTCTTTTTTTAATATATTTTATTGATTATGATATTACAGTTGTCCCATTTCTCCCCCATCATTCCCCTCCACCCTGCACATCCCCTCCCATCCACATTCCCCCCCTTTAGTTCATGTAATGTATCATAAGTTCTTTAGCTTCTACATTTCCCACACTATTCTTGCCCTCCCCCTGTCTATTTTATACCAACTGTATATGCTACTTATTCTCTGTACCTTTTCCCCCTCTCTCCTCATACCACTCCCCTGTTGCAAACCCTCCATGTGATTTCCATTTCTGTATTTCTGTTCCTGTTCTAGCTGTTTGTTTAGTTTGCTTTTGTTTTAGGTGTTGTTGTTAATATCTGTGAGTTTGCTGTCTTTTTACTGTCATATTTTTTTACCTTCTTTTTCTTAGGGAAGTCCCTTTAATATTTCATATAATAAGGGCTTGGTGATGATGAACTCCTTGAACTTGACCTTATCTGAGAAGCACTTTATCTTCCCTTCCATTCTAAATGACAGCTTCACTGGATAGAGCAATCTTGGATGTAGGTCCTTGACTTCCATGACCTGGAATACTTCTTTCCAGCCCCTTCTTGCCTGTAAGGTCTCGGTTGAGAAATCAGCTGACAGTCTGATGGGAACTCCTTTGTAGGTGCCTCTGCCTTTATCCCTTGCTGCTTCTGGAATTCTCTCCTTCATTTTAATCTTGGCTAGTGTAATTCTGTTGTACCTTGGTGTGTTCCTCCTTGGGTCCACCTTCTTTGAGACTCTCTGAGCTTCCTGGACTTCCTGGAAGTCTATTTCCTTTGCCAGATTGGGGAAGTTCTCCTTTATTATTTGTTCAAATAAGTTCTCCACTTGTTGCTCTTCCTCTTCCCCTTCTGGTACCCCTATAATTTGGATGTTGGGATGTTTAAAGATGTTCTGGAGGTTCCTACGCCTCTCCTCAGTTTTTTGAATTCTTGTTTCTTCATTCTTTTCTGTTTGGTTGTTTGTTTCTTCCTTCAGGTCCACTCCATTGATTTGAGTCCCAGTTTTCCTCCCATCTCTACTGGTTCCCTGTGTGTTTTCCTTCATTTCACTTATTGTAACCTTCATTTGTTTATCTAATTTGTGAGCAAAATCAACCAATTCTGCGAGCATCCTGATCACCAGTGCTTTGAACTGTGCATCTCATAGGTTAGCTATCTCTTCGTCACTTAGATGAATTGGCACTGGGGATTTGATTTGTTCTCTGATTTGAGCCATTTTTTCTTGTTAGTTTGTTTTTGGTCTGGTCACAGCTGTTATGTAGTGTGGGGTGGAACCTTGGGTGTTCTCCAAGACAGGGCAGCCCAGTTGCTGGGTTGTGATGCTGGATGTGGGGGCGGGACCCACAAGGAAACAATGGTGCTTGCTCTGCTCTCTCTTGGATTCTAGTCCCTTCCACAGCTTCTCCTTTGCCTGGATTATCTGTGTGCAAATGTGGGACCACCTGGTCAGCCTGCCTCCTTCTGCAGCCTCACTGGTTCTGCACAGTTGCCACCCCATGCCTGGGGTCTGCTAGCTGCCACCTGTGCACCTGGGGTCTGCTAGCTGCAGCCTGCACACCTGGGATTTACCTACCACTGCTGCCTGCATGCCCCAGTCTGCACCTCCACTTTTCCCTGCCACAACTCTTCCCCTCTTACTGGTCTGGATGAATGGTTGTTAGACTTCCACACAGTTCAATTTTCTATCAGTTCTGGTTGTTTTCTTGTTTCTAAATGTTTGTGTTGTCCTTAATTTTGGCTGTGAGAGGAGGCACGGTGTGTCCACCTATGCCTCCATCTTGGCCGGAAGTCTCACAAGTATTTGTTTTAAATAACCAAGTTTCAACAGCATGATCAAGTATTAGAGATAAACCAGAAACAGTTCTTTCAAAATTGGAGAAGGTGCAAATAATTCTTAGTACATATTGAATGTGAGTGAAATAATGAATTTCCTCTCTTGAAGTCCAGATACCTCAAATTTTTCCATTCGTGGGCCTGGAAATTTCTACATTCCATTGAAGTTATTTAAGTACTTGCTTTTGTCTAGAGACTCATGAGATGCAAGTAGGCAAAAGTGCTGCCTCCAAACTTTCATTGTCTCTCACAAGGAGACAGTGAAGATGAGTGATTCACATGAAAGAGTTTGCAGTTGGACACACTGGGATTTCACCCAAGGTTCTGGAACCTAGGACCTATGTATGCACCTCACTTTTAAAGTGGAGATGAATAAGTCTACCCTACAAGGTTGTTCTGAGCAATAAACACGGTAAAATTATGTACATGTTGCTCTGGATCTTTCAGATGAGGTGCTGGGACAGATAGAGTGGTCCATATACAGTAAGCAGTCAGGACAAGAATTCTTTTTGCAAGTGCTTTGTTCTTAATTGTACTTAAAAAGGTATAACCTGAATGAAAGGAAAGGCCATTAAAAGCACTGTCAAGCACTATCAAGGACATGAACAGACATTTCTCCTTCCTTAGGGAGCTGGGATCCTGAGGGAGCCCCTGTAACTAGGTCACTGTGGTCTCTAATCCACAATAACACTGTGTGTTCTACAGATATCCCCTGACAGTATAAAGGTGCTGTCCCATCCCTGGAAGCTGGACTGGAGGCTCAGGACAAAGTAGGTCAGAGACCACATTCTTCAGCTCAACAGGAAAACCAAGAAAAACTAAAGGCTTTCAATTTTAAAGGAGAGAGTCAGAAGAAGCAGAGCATCTGAGCTCTGAATTGTCCCTTTGTTGTCACCAGGGTCATCTGAGTCTCCATGAGACAGATGGGAGTAGAGTCCAGCGCTGTGACTGCAGGCAGAAGGAGGGTGAGTGCCTGCCTGACCTGGTCTGTGCTCTAGCAGAGTGGTGAGGGTTCAAAACTCGAACCCCTGAGCCAGATAGCCTGAGTTCCCATTCTGCTGCCACTTAGAAGGACTGGGGCTTGTGCCCAGTGACCTCACCTGTTCAATGGGTTTAATCAAAATGTCCCAGAGACCTTAAAACACTGCCATTAGCAGAGGTAGTGGTTGGCAAATATTTCTTTTCTTTTTTTTTTTTTAGGTTTGGATAATAACTTTACCTCATTACTGCAGTATTATTTTCACATAATATTTCCACAGCCATTCCCTCTAAAGACGCGGGGCAACATGACATCATCTTTCTGTTCTGACCAGCACTGACCATGTGGAAGGTCTAGGGCAACTGGCTTCTGCTTCTCAACAGCACTCCAGAGAAGGGCCCAGGTGACACAAAACTTGGTCCAGGACTGCAGAGGGCAGGCAGTACCAGGAGAGGGTACTGCAAGGTTGCAGGGCCCTCCTAGCTGAGCTTTATGGACTTTCTCCTCAACTGGATGAGCCCTTACTCTGGAGGAAAATTTCATCCACCACCAGTTACTAGGATGGTTGAAGCCACGTGGGGACCATAGAAACAGAGATGTGGGAACAAGGAGATGCCATGTGAACTCTAAGTTCCACACCTCCCTGTTCAATCACCACTCTCAAGAATGGGTTGTTTTC
>PVKU01016085.1:0-15857 GCA_004027475.1 Anoura caudifer | reverse complement strand
GTGAACAGCATCTGACATTGGCTTACACCCACTATGTGAGAGCTGATTCTGAAGGGAGAACCCAACAGGCAGGCACTGAACTCGGCTGAGACGAATTCCACTTTGTTCTTTCTCATTATTTTTCTTTTTCATAGCCTGTTTATTATATATTTTTTCTTTTATTTTTGTTTCATTTTTTCTCCTTCATATCTCCTGTTTTACTCTTAACTTTTCTTACTCCATTTTCCTTCTTTTTTAAAATTTTTGTTATTATTCTTTTTTCCATTTTCCTCTTTCTATTTCTTATTCATTATTTCTCTTTCTTTTCTCATCTCAACCTAATCAGTTTTCTTTGCTTTGTTTTTTTCTTATTATTTTGTTTGCTTATCTGTGTTACTATTTTACTTCTCTTTCCATTTTTATGGATCTTTGCTTTTTTGTCATCGATTTTGCTGTTGGTGGTATGCCTGTTTTGTTTTTGTTTTTTTTTGTGTGTTGTTTTGTTTTGTTCTGTCAGCACCTGTACAACAGTGCACAAGATTTGGGAGAAACTGAGCCTCTCAGCCAGCTAGAGGGAAGAAAACAGTAATGAGTGGGCCAACAACCAGGAAGACCCAAATACCACAGGAAATCCCAAATAATCCACATAAGGGACATTCCTAGAGCATCCAGCTCAGGAGATCAAGGAGACTGCACTACTGGGCCCCACAGGACTCCTACAACATAAGGCCACCCCACAAATATAGGGAGCCAAAGCAGGTCTATCTAATACATAGAAAGAAACAAAAAGAGACAGCTAGTCTACAGCTATAGTACCCTGAATGTGCCCCATCTTATCTGATCTCAAGAAAAGAGACAGCTAAAATGGGGAGACTAAAAAAACACTTCCAACCAAACCAAAAGAAAAGAAGGAATCCCCTCAAAAGAGCTAAATGAAATTGAGGAAAGTAATTTATCAGACAAAGAATTCAAAGTTTCAGTTATAGGAATGCTCAAGGGACTTATTGAGAATTATGAGGAATGTCATTGGAACTACATCAGCCTGAAAAAGGACATAGAAACTATGAATAAGAACCAGCTGGAAATGAAAAATACAATACCTGAAATGAAGAATACACTAAAGGAAGTAAAAGCAGGCTAGAGGAAGCAGAGGATTGAATAGGCAATTTAGAGGACAAGGTAGAAAAAACACCAAGTCAGAGTAACAAAAAGAAAAAGATTTAAAAAGAAAAGAATAGCTTAAGAGAGCTTTTCTAAGGCATGAACCATAACAATATCCACATCATAGGGATACCAGACGAAGAAAGTGTGCAAGGGATAGAAAACCTGTTTGAAGAAATAAGGACAGAGAACTTCCCTAACTTGGTGAATGAAAAAGTCACACGAGTTCAGGAAGCAGAGGGAGCCCCACTGAAGAGGAACCCAAAGAAACCCACGCCAAGACAGAACATAACTAAAATGGCAAAGTTTAGAGACAAAGAGAGAATCTTAAAAGCTGCAGTGGAGAAATGGGTACCTTCAAGGGAGCTGCAATAAAGCTGTCAGCTGATTTCCCAACAGAAACACTATAGGCAAGAGGGATTGGCATGACATATTCCAAGTAATGAAAAGCAAGGACTTACAACCAAGACTACTCTATCCAGCAAGGCTTTCATTTAAAATTGAAGGAAATAACTACCAGCCAAGATGGAGGCATAGGTGGACACATTGTGCCTCCTTGCACAACCAAAATTAAGGACAACAAAGATTTAGGAACACCCAGAACTGATAGAAAATTGAACTGTATGGAAGTCCAACAACCATTCATCCAGACCGGTAACGGGTGGAGTCATGGCAGGAAAAAGTGGAGGTTGGCGGACCCAGGCATGTAGGCAGCAGTGGCTGGTAGATCCCAGGCATGCAGGCAGCAGCTAGCAGATCCCAGGCATGGGGAGGCAATGGTGCAGACCCAGTGAGGCCGTGCAAGATGGTTGGCTGACCAGGTGGTCCCACATTCACATGCAGATAATCTAGACGAAGGGGAAGCGGCAGAAGGGACTGGAATCCGAGAGAGAGTGGAGCAAGCATAATTGTTTCCTCTCGGACCCTGTCCCCACATACAGGGTCACTACCCAGCGACTGGGCTGCCCCGCTCTGGGGAACACCTAAGGCTCCGCCCCTCACTACATAAAAGCCGGGACCAGACCAAAAAACCCCTGAAAATGGCTCAAACGGGAGAATAAATCAAAGCCCCGGAGCCAATTCATCTAAGCAACGAAGAGATTGCCAACCTATCAGATGCACAATTTAAAACCCTGGTGATCAGGATGCTCACAGAATTGGTTGATTTTGCTCACAAATTAGATGAACAAATGAGGCTACAATAAGTGAAATGAAGGAAAATGCACAGGGAACCAATAGTGATGGGAGGAAAACTGGAACTCAAATCAAAGAAGTGGACCAGAAGGAAGAAAGAAACAACCAAACAGAAAAGAATGAAGAAACAAGAATTCAAAAAAGTGAGGAGAGGCTTAGGAACCACCAGGAAATCCTTAAACATTCCAACATCCAAATTATAGGGGTACCAGAAGGGGAAGAAGAAGAGCAACAAATGGGAAACTTATTTGAACAAATAATAAAGGAGAACTTCCCCAATCTGGCAAAGGAAATAGACTTCCAGGAAGTCCAGGAAGCTCAGAGAGTCCCAAAAAAGTTGGACCCAAGGAGAAACACACCAAGCCACATCATAATTACATTACCCAAGATTAAAATGAAGGAGAGAATTCTAGAATCAGCAAGGGATAAGGGGATAGTCACCTACAAAGGGGTTCCCATCAGACTATCAGCTGATCTCTCAAAATAAACCTTATAGGCAAGAAGGGGCTGGAAAGAAATATTCCAAGTCATGAAAGGCAAGAACCTACATGCAAGATTATTCTATCCAGCAAAGTTATCATTTAGAATGGAAAGGCAGATAAAGTGCATCCCAGATAAGGTCAAGTTAAAGGAGTTCATCATCACCCAGCCTTTATTATATGAAATGTTAAAGGGACTCATCTAAGAAAAAGAAGATCAAAACTATGAACAGAAAAATGACAACAAACTCACAACTATCAACAACTGAACCTAAAAACCAAAAATGAACTAAGCAAACAACTACAACAGGAATAGAATCACAGAAATGGAGGTCATCTGGAGGGTTATCAGTGGGGACCTGGAGAGGGGAAAATGGGGGAAAAGGTACAGAGAATAAGAAGCATAATGGTAGGTACAAAATACACAGGGGGAGGTTAAGAATAATATAAGAAATGGAGAAGCCAAACCACTTATATGTACGACCCATGGACATGAACTAAGGGTGGGGGGAATGTTGGAGAGAGGGCGGTGCATGATAGAGGGGAATAAAAGAGAGAAAAAAATGGGACAACTGTAATAGCATAATCAATAAAATATACTTAAAAAGAAATAATATGTTCTATTTGTATACACATATTTCTGTTATTAAAACTGGTATTCTAGATATTATACAAAAATCTCCAAGGCTCTACAAAGTTCTGATATACTCTTATTTGTAATGTTAGTTGTTATAATGTTGCTATAGGAAAGCAGATTCCTTTATCAATTGCATTATACTCAGATCTATAACCATGTCACTTACAAATATGTTACCTCTTCAGAAAGGTCCATGGAAAGGACTCTGACATATTCTAAACTATTATGCATATTTCTGAAAATAAATTTTCAGATCATATTTTTGAACTGGATGAAGATTACTAGAACTCTGTGGAATAACTGGACCTATAGGAATACTGGCAAATAATCAGCATAAACAAAAATTGATTATGGGACAGATAAACTGAACATGAGTGTACTTTTGTAAGTTTTTATTAAAGATATTGCTAATTTTTAATTCTTTTGTTTTTTTACACCTATGGAAACATTTCTTTTTTTCTTAAATGACTTTGGTAAATTATTCTTTCATAAGCAATATTGAGGCATTTTGTCCCTAACTGATTCCTCTGGAATTTGGAAACTCTTACTGAGTGAGTATTATTATTTCCACGGCAATGTTTGCTTACATAAATCCAATAAGAATCTGACTTCTCCATAAGAGGACACAATAAGCCAGTTCCCAATTGTGGTTTTATCAACCAGGACTATGGCTGGAATGTCATGTCTGAGAGAGACATGCCTAAACTTTGGATGTCAGTAAAAGCTTTAAGGAATGAAGATTGACTTTGAAGCTGATAAAAGCCCCTTGGAGAAATGACCTGGTACCTTGCTTATTCATAAGGTTCATGGCAGTCTTCCAGGTAAGGAACAAAGGTTGTTTTCCTGGGAGATAGCAAAGAAGAACCTCAGGACATTTTGGGGACCTCGAGAACTTGAGGAACTAACCCAGAGTTTTAGGTATTGCAGGCAAAGCCTGATGGGAGCTGATGGCTCAGCTTTTCCGCCCTTGGGGCTAATTAAAGCTCAGTCTGACAATTCCTTATCAGACTCCAACAAAGCACATTTAAGAAAGCCTATATAATCATCTGCTATTCCTGTTGTGTTTATGCAAATAATCAGGCTGAATTGAAACTGGACTTAATACAGTAAATGAATTGGCCTTGATTTGGCTCTTTGATAAAAAATAAGGGTGATTTTAGGGAGAACAATTTTGTTTCAATAGACTCTATAATACACAGTTATGGGTATTAAACCCTAGTCCAGTTAATTGTCTTCAAAGTTTCATTTTTCATTTATGCACAAATTGAAGCCAGGACAATGAACCAGGTGCAGAAGGTCACCAAAGCAGAAAGCCCAGGTGCCTAGCAAGAGGCACAGGAAAGATAAAAAAAATTAAAAGAGGCACATAGGCAGATGGTAAAATGGAATGGTGACTCAGATGATGAATGGGGGGACCCAGGGTCTCCTCTAGACACCCCCAACCATCATTACTTCCCCACAGGAGCCTCAGATACAATTGACAGTGCTGATTGTCAGGAACAAGTTGCTGATTGACTTTTAGTAGACATGGGAGCTAATACATGCTCCGTATTGAACACCATATTGACTTTCAAAAACCCCCACAATAGTCTCAGTGATAGGAATAATAAGACAAATGCAGCAACAAACATCCCTCCAGGCTTTAGACTGCCAACTCAGAGATCATAAGTTATCACACATCTTCCTCAGCTTCTTCTGCTTGCCTGAATGTCCCATCCCTCTGCTGGGATGGGACTTGCTGTGAAAATTGCCCATCCAAGGAACTTTTTCTCCTGAAGGGCAGCAGCTTCATCTGCGGGTCCCACAAGAACATGCACTCCAACTCCAGATGCTTTTAACCTGTTCAGGGGGACCCAGAGGAGAACTGTTCCCTCCTGAGATCTGTAAGGAAGTAAGTAAAACTGTTTGGAGCAGTGGGACGCCAGGGTGAGCAACTGATGTTCACCCAAATGGCCTAGGATCTTCTCAGAGGAATTCCCTTGCTCTGTCATTGGAGAAGACCTGAAAGCAATGACGCTTCACTAGGAACCAGCGCACCTAGCACTCAGATCTAGGTCACTGAATATCATTTTCAATAAAGGAGCCAGGGCTCCTAGAAGTGACTGATTCCAGGACTGCAGCAGGAAACATACAACAAGAACAGGGTCCTCATGCAGCGTCAGACAGAAAGCACTAACCTGCGTACACACCATGGCGGGATATGTCACAGGGACACACAAGCCCACTAACGGAGCTCGTAATTGCCAATTCTGGACAAACCTGAGCAACGAGATAGCATTGGATTATATTTCAAAGCACAAAAATGCTCATTAGTACATAGTGACATCCATAAATTATTGAATAAATCATTATGAGAGAAGAGATAAATCTCCTGTTTGGAGAATTTCAAATAATCTATACAGCTGTTATACCCTCGAGGAGTTGGAGGATAAGTCCCTACTCTAAGTGTGGGCTGCACATATGCGCTTTCTTCTGAAGAGTACAGTATGGAAAGGGAAACATTAACTTCACAGTAGAAAAGCCTGACCCCTCGCCACAGCTAAGTGATGAAGTGGAACATCAGCAATAATAAGTCATGTTGATAGTGTATACATTCAATATGGTGTGAATAAAATGGCACTTTGCAAATGGTCTTCTCAAAACCCTGTATCCCCAGCATAATCACCAGAAAAGCATCAGAGTACCTAGCCAGCATTCCTCACAGCTGTCAAAGTCATCGAAAACAAAGAAATGCAGAGAAACTGCCACGGTGCAGAGGGGACTAAGGAGTTTTGAACGAAGAGGTTTAGACCCCATGTAATATGTCAATATTGGTTACTCAATTGTGACAAATGTCCCTTACTAAATATAAGATGTTAATAATAAGAAATGGAGATGGTGATATGAAATCTGTATTTTGAGCATATGAGAATCTCCTGGTGCAGCCTCATCCTCTCTGTCTGTGGAACAGGATGTGGAAGTGCCTAAACAGAGGAGTGGATAAGCTCCTGGATTCTTTACCACTTCATTTAGCATAGACCTGTGGGCTAGGTTCCCACTATTTACTGTGTCTCCCAGCAAGACTGGACAGTCTTGACCTCCAGTGCACAGGCTTTGGCAGGGAGAGAGGGTGGGGGCATGGCCATGTTCACACTCTCTGTGCTCACAGGACCCTGCTGTCTCAAGACCAGTGATCTCCTGTCACAGCTCCAACAGAATCAGGATGAGGGCCATGCATCCCTATGTCCCTTCTCTAGTTACACTGTCCAGGGACCTACCTGTGCTGGGCAGGCCTCTGGTAAGGGCCTCTCCACTGCCAGGTCAGCATAGCCTACCCTCACTCCACCCCACCCCTCCTTCCCTCTTGGTTCTTTAATACTTTCGAATACATAACAAATTAATAACTTCTGGATATGATCAGGCTATAGCTACAGAGGTTTTTCAGGGTAAGATGGGAATATGGAGCCAAATCATACAATTTTTATATATGAAGAACTTATACAACTCAACATCAAGAAAACAATCCAATTAAAAAATTGGCAAAGGACCTGAATAGACACTTCTCCGAAGAGGACATACAGATAGCAATAGACATGAAAAGATGCTCAATATCAGTGATCATCAGAGAAATGCAAATTAAAACCACATAAGATATCACCTCACAACTGTCAGAATTGGCTACCATCAGTAATCAACAAACAAGCGCTTGCTTGTGGAGAGAAGGGAACCCTTGTGTACTATTGGTGGGAATGCAGACTGGTTTAGAAACTGTGGGAAACACTATGGCATTTCCTCAAAAAATTTAAAATGGAACTGCCTTATGACCCAGTGATTCCACTTCTAGAAATATATCCAAAGAAAACCAAAACACTAATTCAAAAGAATATATGGACCCTGTGTTCCTTGAAGTGTTATTTATTAATACAATAGCCAAGATCTGGAAATAGCACAAGTGTCAATCAGTAGATGAGTGTTTAAAAAGCTGTGGTACATTTACACAATGGAATACTGCTCGCCATAAAAAAGAAGGAAATCCTACCTTCTGTGACAGCATGTTTGGACCTGAAGAATATTATGCTAAGTGAAATAAGCCAGTCAGAGAAAGACCAATACCATATGATCTCACTTACATGTGAAATCTAATGAACAAAATAATTTAACAAACAAAATAGAAACAGAAGCATAGATACATAAAACAGCTATCTGAGAGAAGGGCATTGGAGGGCTGATTGGAAAAAAAAACAGAAGACATTAAGCAAAATATCAAGGTCTGTCCAAAAGGTACTAGCCATGTCATATGAAAAATAGAGACATTTATTGAAGAAGACACAAGAGCATTATGCTAAGCGAAATAAGCCAAGAGGTGAAAGACAAATACCATATGATCTCCCCTTTAACAGGAACCTAATCAACAAAACAAACAAACAAGCATAATATAACCAAAGACACTGAAGTTGAGAACAGGCTGACAGTCACCAGAGGGGAGAGGGGAGGGAATGTCAGGGGAAAAGGGGAAGGGTTTAGAGCAACAAATATAAAAGACACATGGACAATACCCAGGGGGGTAGAAATGGGAGGGAGCTGGGGAGGGCTGGGGCAGTGGGCTGGGATGGGAGTAGAACACAGAAAACTGTACAAGAACAACAATTAAAATAAAATTTAAAAAAATAAAATTGCAACCTGGACCCTATACACACACACACACACACACACACATAAAGAAGACACAAGAAACATTGTACATGGGACAATGACATTCTAGTTTCCTTCAAAGCAGGCACCTTGGGACCTCACACAGCTCTCCTAGTCACCATCAGCTGCCCCATCATATTTTCCTTAACCTCATCAATGGTCTGAAATCCGTTCTCTTTCAAAGGTGATTTTAATTTTGGGAAAATCGAGAAGTCTCAGGGTGCCAAATCTGGGCTGGAGCGGGGCTGAGTCACCTGGGTGGTTTAATGTTTCACCATAAACCTCTGCACAAGATGCGATGCATAAGCAGATGCATTGTCTTGATGAAGCTGCCAATCACCAGTTGCCCATAGCTACAGCCTTCTGAATCACCTGAATAGTTTCCGCAGAGGAATGGTCAACCTTAATGCAAAATTCGATGCAGTTATTTTTAATGTAACGGCCACTCAGTACACATGCTCACTCACTGGCATCTACCACCCCCACTGACTAGTACAGTGAAGTTGTCATTGTTCATGCATGTGCATTCCAGTCCACTCTCCTTGGCTGCCAGGTTACCTCGATGTCCTGCAAATATTCTGGTTATATTAACAATGGCTGGAATTTTTCTGGGCAGACTATATACACACACATATGTGTATATATACAGGGTCTGGCAGAAGTAAAGCCTGCTTGAGGGTGGTTGGTAGGGTAATAATGTAAGTGTAATAATTTATAGTTTTAATTTGAACATTCCACCTAAAATGTTATAAGGTGTGCTTGAGTGTGATGTGTTATAGAATTACATGCTTATGATTTTCTAATAAAAATTTTATAGTAAAAACAAGACGTTATTTGTGCCAGGCCCTGTATATACATACATGAATTTCCATGTATTATATGTAATACATACATACACACAACAATATGGTGATAGCCAGAGGGAAATGCGGGTGGGGAAGGTGGAAGGAGGGTAAAGGGAAGAAATAAGGATGGAAAGAGACTCTGCTCAGGGCAGTGGGCGCATGACGCAGGGTGCAGATGATGTTTTGTTGAGTTGTACACTTGAAACCTTTATTGGTTTTGTTAACCAATGTCACCTCAGTAAACTCAATAAAGAAAAATCATAGAATTTTGCCCATGGAAAATAAAAGCCATGAAGGAAACAAATCCATAATACTAAGTGAAAGAAGCCAAACTTTAAAGGCTACATGCTGCATGATTCCAACTCCATGACATCCTGGAAATGGCAAAACTACAGAGACAATGAAAAGATCAGTGGTTGTCACGGGGTAGGGGATGGAATAGGTGGAGCACAGAGGATTTTTAGGGCAGTGATACTAAAATGGTAAATTCATGTCACTATAGATTCATACAAACCCGAAGAATATATGTCAAGAGTGAACATAAATGTAAACTATGGACTCTGGGTGATAATGATGTGTACCTGTTGGTTCAATTGTAATAAATGTTCCATCTGGTGAGAGATATTGATACTGAGGCAGACTATTGCATATGTAGGGGTAAGAAATATGTGGAAAATATTTTTATCTTCTCATTTTATTTACTTTTTAATCCTCACCAGAGGACATGCTTATTGATTTTTAAAGAGAAGGGAAGGGAGGGAGAGAGAGGGAAACATTGATGCTTACATCTTCTAGACAAACATTGACTGGTTGCCTCCTGTACGAGCCCCACCCAGGGACCAAACCCACAACCTAGGTATGTGCCCTGACTGAGAATCGAACCCATTACCTTTTGGTTTACAGAAAGATGCTCCAAACAACTGAGTCATACTGGCCAGGGCTCAGTTTTTCTGTGAACTTAAAAATTATCTGAAAAATAAGGTATATATTTTTAAAATACATAAAATATAAGAAATGGACTTCTTTCTGTATTAGGGTCAGTTCTTTTGAAGAAAGGGCCTTTCCTGAAACTTGAGTTAAATCTGCAAGGGGACTGACTTCTGCATTGAACAGAAGCCAAGTCTCCAGACCTGGTTTCGGTCCTTGTCCATCTTGGCCAGTAGGTGGCACTCATCCTTTATAATTTTTTTTAAGAGCTCAATAAAAATGGATCCTACTTTCTATTTCCTTTTTGCTACAGCTACTGTTACATCATTACAACAGGGATATTCCCTCTTTCAAAAATTTTCACAAGGAGGGAAAAAATGCCTCTCATATGAAAGTTTCTGAGAAACCTAGAATTTTCACTTAACTTTTGCTTCTAGTTAGTGGCTTTATACTGTTAAGGGAAAATTGACAGCCAGAAACCTTAACAAAAAAGAAAGCAGCTGTTTGAAGGGGCAGTTACAGCTTAATGAGGAGTGAATGAAGGGAGGGTGCTGAGGTTTTCTACACTGGAGAGGAAGAAAAAGATTTGGGAGTGAAGGAATAGGATCCAGAAAGCAGAGGGGAAGGGGAAATTGTGCCAGGTGTCAGAATCAGCAAATGAATAAATACTGCATATAGATACAGATAATGTATAGTATATTATATGTAGTATATGTCATAGTATGTATAGTAAAATATTTTATAGTATATATGTATACATATTATATTATGTATATAATTACACAAAATTAATGAGCCACTTTTTCCCAATTCTGTTTCTTAGAATACCAGCATTTTGAAACCAGAAAAGACACTGGAGTTTGGGCTGCCTGTCACTACCAAACCCAATAAGCAGAGACAGGGATTGAATCTTTATGGGCACTTTATTCAGATGGCAGGTTCATACCCTAAGACACCACCTTGTCTTTTCTTTCCAGGCCAAGGTTTTTACAGCAGGGAATAAACAAGGTGTCGTGAGGGGTTTTGAAATTCAGGGAAAAGTTAATTGGATTAAAAAACAACTTCAGCATTCTTGTCCTGGGCAGTGGTCTTAAGCTGTGACCCAGGTGGTGGTCTTTAGCTGTGTCCTGGGCAGTGGCCATCTCGCCCTGGAGTACAATGACTCAGATATCATCTTGAACTGCTTGCAGCCCTTCTGAGGAATAAAGGTGGAACTGCTTATGTCTCCTGGAGTCAGGGTGGGTCATACCTTCAGTTCCTGGAACAAAAGCTTTTATGTGCATTGATTACTGAGCTTATTAGCTATCACTTAAACTAAAATTTTCCAACTCTTAGGTCCCCTATCAATTTTGTAGTCAGTCACAGAGAAAGGGGTAGGAAAGTTTTCTATTCTCGTATAAATCTACAGGAAAAAATAGGAAAACAGCTACCATGGGCTAAGCCCTCACTCAGTGGAAGTGCTCTGCAAGGTATTTTTAAATGTTCTAGTTTATTCAGTACAACACTAGAATTATTTCTACCTTATTACATTTGAGAAAACTAAGGCTTGTGAAGTAAAGTGGATTCCCAAATATCACACATATGTCCTGACAGAATCTAGCTTCAGTATAGAATAGTATATCACATGTTATAAATAGCTAGTTAAGTTTCACCTTGTGGAATTCTCAAACTTTTTTCAATGCTTCCTGACGATCATTCTTACCCTGTGTCTCCTAACTGCGCTGGCTGCTCCATCTCTGTGCCCTTCTCAGACTCTCTTCTTTTTGCCTTGAAAGTTGAACATCTTTATAAACTGTAGGTCATCTTCTCATTCTATACCCGTCAGTAGTGACACCTGTTACCATGCCCAGTTTCCAAAACTGCAACAAACAATTGCAAATCAATATCTCCAGGATGCACATTACTGGAAATCCCCAATTCACATATGCACCCACCAACGGGAAGTCTGTCTTTAGATGTTTCATGGACACTTTACAGAGTATGTCTTCTTTTTCCCCCTTAACATCTGTGACTGAAAAGGGGGCTATGTAATAAATCTGACAATCTCAGGGGACCACATGGCAGGCTTGACAAGCTCAGTGACCAAAAGTAACCACACCGGATGGTCAGATCATAAATTCTTAACCAGGCAGGCCACGGCTGGTAGTCACGTCCCAGGACTCCAGCTTCCTCAGCCAAGATCAATCTTTACCTAAAGCGAGCCCTGTATCTTATTCTTAAGTATCTAGGATAACATAACTTTTAAATGTGAGAGTAATTTCCAGACACCTCAAAGGCACAATTGAAAGCATCAGAGCACGTCATCGCCAGAGCAAGAGACCACACAAGAGATCTCGTTGCTATCTTATTCCTTGCATATCATCTCTGTTTGCTGTAAATGTTAACTATCCCATACCCACCAACGTAAAAGAAGTATGTGTTTCTCCATTTTTGCTTCTTATCCAATCCTAGAAATTTCCTCACTTTGCTTTTTGTTACCTCCATAATCTACCAATAGATTTCAGTAACCTTCCTTACATTTTCTCCTTTGACTCTAAGTGCATATAAGAAACTGCAGAACTGCCATTTTCCAGAGCATTTTCTCAATCCGTTGAGATTTCGCTTCCAGGCATGTTCTCAAAACTTTGGCTCAAATAAACTCATAAATCTTTTCTATAGGGTGGACATTCCTTCTTCAGCACATGCTTCATTGCAGCTTCTAGCAAGACAATTCCTTGTCCTTTACCTTTCATTGGAATATAAACATAATGGAAATTCATTAAACCTGATTACTGTTTTTTATTTCTCACTATTCAAAGTTGAAAGGTTGAAGAGAATAAGTTTTGCATTTGCTTTTTCACCTCTAAATCCTCCAAACTATCACAATCAGACATAGAAATATATAGTTTTAAAACATAACTGACTGGGGAAAAGGAATGAATGAGTTCAAGTCACTGTGCATCTTTCAACATGGGTTGAAAGTTCAGCCTATTTCTTTTTCTAAGATTAAACAAATCCAAGATGTCTTCTGGGGAAAGTTTCTCATAAATTAAAAAAGAAAACTTTTGATAAAAGGTAAAGGTGAACATATTTCATTGTGTTTGAATACATGATGAAGATAAACTTGATATTATATGAAAAAAACTATTTTAATTACCAAATGTAGTATGACTGACATAAAATAGGTAAATGAATTTATGAATACATTAAACCCTTAGCATATTAATTATAGTATTTTTAAATTTTCAGTCTGATTTCAAAGTCCCTGCGATATCTACGTCTAGTTCTCACTCCTGCTATGCGTCTTCAAACTGTTTTTCACTTTTCAGTAT
Source organism: Anoura caudifer (assembly GCA_004027475.1). NCBI lineage: Eukaryota > Metazoa > Chordata > Mammalia > Chiroptera > Phyllostomidae > Anoura > Anoura caudifer. The sequence continues at coordinate 2,653 of PVKU01016085.1, read as the reverse complement.
GCCCTGTCAGTTTTTGATGAAAGCTGAACATGGTATACTGGGTAAAAGAAAAGCGAGGTCAGTTGGCTCTCAGGCTGAGGTTTTGCATTTATCTCGCTAGGAGCTGGACTGTGTTCTCTGTTTGCGGTAGCTGTAGGTGTCAGAGGCTAAAATTTCCTCCGTGGCCTTGCTTTTATCCCAAACCCTGTTGCCTTAGATTTCCCTAGAGACTTCTTCCTCAAGGTTGACTCTTGCAGTTCTTTTCCATTGTAATCCCCTTTACCTACAGGAACCCTCCCTACACGTGGTGGTGGTGGTACGTAGGAGAAATTGTTCTATAATTCAGTGATCACCCTCAGTCTTTTAGTGAGCCTGTGCCCTTGGGCTATGACCTTCACAAGTGCTCCTCAGCTTCTTGAACACCCTGTTAGTTGAGACCCTATTAAAAGGAGCTGAAGTGAGGTGTGTCCCTTCCCCCAAGTGGGTTAGGCTCTGGTAAAATAGTTTCTTTTTTTTCTTTTTCTTTTTTTTTATTGTTGTTCAAGTACATCTGTCTCCGTTTCCCCCCACTATTCTCCCCCCACCTCTTATCCTCAATCCTACCCTCCTTTGGCTTTGTCCATGGGTCGTTTATATGTGTTCCTTGATGACACTTTCCCTTAATAGTTTCTATTGAGGGCAGGCCTTTGTTTAGGAGAACAGAGCACTTAGAGTATTTCAAAATTATTTCTCTTTCCCTTCTTCTATTGGAAGCACCAGGAGATTTTTCTCTGATCTTCAGAGTGAGAACCTGGAGGTGGGGGCTGGGCAGACAGAATTTTGAAGGTAGAATACCCACATGTGTGGGCCCCCCGCTAAGATTGGATATACTGCAGCTTCTAAATCTCGAGCCCATCCCCACAGGCCCTCCAGTAATCCTCAATCACAGTTTAACCATTCCTACCAACACCAGCTCCAGATATGGGCTTTACCACCAGGTAAACTGTGATTCTCCACATTCCTCTTCCTCTCCAGTTATCAGCGCACTGGCTTGCCCTGTGACCTCAATTCTTGATGGCTCCAAGAAGACTTATTATTGTTGTTTTTATTTATTCTGCATTTTTTATCATTGTTGTGAGGTAGGGAATGATAACTTCTAAGCTAGTTACGTGCTGAACAAGAAACCAGGAGTTCCCCGATAAATGAGTACATACACGTCAGTATAGCTACCTTGTATAGAGTGATGCCTCTGGAGGCATGCATTTTTACAAAAACATTTTAACAGCAATTTTGAACAATTTAACCCAATGAATTCTATGACTAAAGCAGAAATAACAATCCTTTAAAAGACTAAACGCATGGGCAATGTGACTTATTAAGTAAAGAGAATCATTTCAATAATTGTATTAGTTAAAGAGAATCATTTCCAGGCCTGCTTTCTTAATTCCGCATCTTTTAACTCTGGTGACGAGGACAATGATCAGATCGTTTCCACTCTGACAACTTCTTAGAGGTACAGTCACTCTGTTTCTTCCCTTTCAGGTGAGGCACCTCTTCATTGCTACTGTAGGGCCCTTCACTCCCTTCTCATTATGGCCTTAAACCTAACTGGTACTGGTTTTAATATTAATTGGTGTTAATTTAATATTTGAATACTAATTGATTATTGTTTCTAGATTACTTGCCCTAAGCAAAATCAAAGACACAAGGAGACAGGAGCTGCATTTATGTTCACCTCCATATCCAGAACATAACATGAACCCTGGCTTAGAGGATATCTATTTTTGTTTAAATATAATAGTAATGGGTAAGTGAATTGTACCATCCATCCTTTTTTATTAATTGATTTTTTACTTTTAGAGACAGAGAGAGAGGAAGGGAGGGAGGGGGATAGAGAGAGAGAAGTATATATTGATTTGTTGTTGCCCTTATTCATGCATTTATTGGTTGCCTCTTGTATATGCCCTGACCAGGATCAAATCTGCAACCTTGGCATATGGACATGACGCTCTAACCAACCGAGCTACCTGCCCAGGGACCATCTATTCTTAAATCGAGTTGCACATTTAGGCTTGGCATTTCTTTCTTTTTTTTAATAATAAACAAATACAATAAAGTTTCTATAGTAAAAATTTAATGAACAAAGCAAAATAATTATTTGACCAAATAAAAAATATAAAGAATATATTTTGTTCTATTAACAGTGTAAAGTTGCACATGATATTTATATAAACAAAAATAATTTAAATCTTATCATTTAATAAATAAATAAATAGATCCATCAGCATGGTCACCTGTATGAGACTAGTGTCCAGAGAGTTAAATACAATATCGATTGATACTCTTGAAAACATTTGACAAGTTTGACTGAAATCAAGTCATAATTATAGCAGAAACGAGTCTTTAACATGAGAGAACATGCAGAATTGTGATATCATTAGCCAGTGAGAATCATTTCCATGTTGATCCAGCTGTCACTTCTTACTCCTAATCTTTCCTCCAGGTTTGCTGATAAAGACAAGGATCTCCTGATTTCTGCTCTGACAATCTCCCAGGCACAAGGGCTGTGCTGCTTCTCCTGCAGGTAGAGAGTGATTCTCTGGAAGTATTGCCTCACAGCCAGGATGGAGTCCTCGCTCATCAGGGGAGCCTCTTCCATCCCCACCTCCTGCGTCAGACAGGCTTCCAGGTCACG
>PVKU01016084.1:0-15862 GCA_004027475.1 Anoura caudifer | reverse complement strand
TGGCAAAGGAAATAGACTTCCAGGAAGTCCAGCAAGCTCAGAGAGTCCCAAAGAAGTTGGACCCAAGGAGGAACACACCAAGGCACATCACAATTACATTAGCCAAGATTAAAATGAAGGAGAGAATTCTAGAAGCAGCAAGGGATAAAGGCAGAGTCACCTACAAAGGAGTTCCCATGAGACTGTCAGCTGATTTCTCAAAAGAGACCTTCCAGGCAAGAAGGGACTGGAAAGAAGTATTCCAAGTCATGAAAGTGAAGGACCTACATCCAAGATTGTTCTATCCAGTGAAGCTGTCATTTAGAATGGAAGGTAAGATAAAGCCCTTCTCAGATAAGGTCAAGTTAAAGGAGTTCATCATCACCAAGCCCTTATTATATGAAATGTTAAAGGGACTTATCTAAGAAAAAGAAAATAAAAAAATAGGACAGTAGAAAGACAGCAAACTCAGATATTAACAACCTCACCTAAAAGAAAAGCGAACTAAGCAAACATCTAGACCAGGACCAGGAAGTCAGAAATGGAGATCACATGGAGGGTTAGCAACAGGGGAGTGGGAGGAGGAGAGAGGGAGAAAAGGTACAGAGAATAAGTGGTATTGATGGTGGGTAGAAAATAGACAGGGGGAGGGCAAGAATAGTGTGGGAAAAGTAGAAGCTAAGGAAGTTATGACATATGGACATGAACTAAAGGGGAGAATGTGGATGGGAGGGGTGTGAGGGGTGGAGGGGAATGATGGGGGTAAATGGGACAAATGTAATAGCATAATCAATAAAATATAATTAAAAAATACTGGGATCCATTAGTGAACAAAACAAATGCACTGTGCTCATAACGGTTGTGTTATAGGTTAGAGATATTTATTTTGTCATAACTTACTCCTAATTACATTACTCTTTATATTTTCTCCTGTAGCACTTTGTTTTCACTTTCATTATAGCATTTCCTGTTGTTTTTATCATATTATAGTAATTGATTTGTCTGTGTATTTCTCCTACTAAATTGCCAGGTCTCTAAAAGCATGCTCTATTATATTCACCTTTGTGCCATCTTTCCCCATCCCAATATTTCTCATTGCTTTTTTTTCTCCTCATTTCTCATTGAGATAGTAAAACATGCAATGGATGTTTGTGGACTTGAATTGCATCCAGCCCATCTCTTGTTGTGTCTGCATATTGCAGAGGGTTAATAACTAGGGATATGGTCAGTATTCCCTCAAGAATAAAGAGACATTCCATTTTTAAAAATCCAGCCACAGGTCAAGATAGTGTACCTTCTTTTCTGATTTTGTCTACTCACATATGTGTCCCTCTTGTTTTACCAGATCTTACATTTGAATTTCATTTTATGATTTTTCTGGTATGTAGTATTTATTTCATTCTTTTTGTTTCAAATTCAATGTTGCATTGAATTATGTTTGCAGATGACAAGCCAGATAGACTTTGATTTCTAAAATTGTTTTTCTAGCTTATGTATAGTTTGTAAAGGTGATTATCCAGCACTCTGGTATTCATTCACTAGAAATGAGCTGACAATAGAAATCAGGTACAACACCATTATTAACAAACTTGGTTAAATAGCAAATTGCTAGGTTGTTTCTGTTTTTATTAAAACACAAGCTCATTGATTAACTCTGTGCATGTAAGGTATATTGCGACTCTTTCTGCCTAAAAAGTATTTTTCATCTTAACTCCCCAGATCTCTTTGTAAAATCATGTCTTTCTCACCTATACCTCCACAATTTCCTCTAAGAGGGGATAAAGTAAAGAACAGATTTTTGTTGTGACAAGAACATAAAGTGACAGTAGATTTTCAGTAGTATATAAATTAAAGCTGCTTTGGAAATCATTATTCTATTTGAATGGCAAATATTGAAAAAGTACTGTCAGCTTTAATATTAGAGCAAGTTGTAAGTTTTCTAAATATTAATTTGACAATTACCAGCCTATTTCAATGAGCTGGACTTCTTGTGATTTGGGAGGGGCTGTGATATTGGGTGATATATAATTTCTTACCTTTGGTATGTGATTTTATGTAATCAGTGCCCTATAATCAAGTACATTATTAAAAGACATTTTTTCCTGTTGATTATAAGTGAAACAGCCAGAACTAAAGCACTCCTGCTCTGTGTTATTGTACTAAACTAGGGTTTTCCTGATTTCTGCCTATGATGGAAAATACCATAGAGGCTTTCATGCAGAACACTTGCATTACTCAACGTGGTAGGAAGGTTTCCTGCTTTTCTGCCTGTGAAATCAAGATCATATTAGCTGCTCTTACCATGAATGTCAACTGCTGAGGTGATCAGGAAGTAATTCTATCAGAAGTGTGCAAGAAATATTGGTCTACTCTGAGTAAGGAAAAAAAACTAATTTTTTTTTTCTTTTTACATTCCTGCCAGAAGGCAACAGAGAGGCCTAGGCATGTTAGTACATTTTTACACTGGCATAGAGCCCTGGAGTTGGACTCACTGAGTCTCAAATGCACTTAGAACACAGGTTTTGACTGCTTCATAGGAGACATTCCACACATATTTTATGCTCAGCATGATTCTGCAGTTTTTATTCTTATTATCACTCTACTGAGGTCTTTTTGTTTCTTTTGTCTGTGATGTTAGTACTTTCCAAGGCCAAGTTAAGACAAATAGCTACAAATAAGTTCAAGTTGTGCTGATCTCTTTACATTTATGGAACTACTTTACTGCTTCTCAAGAAAGATGTTGAAACTCAGGATATGTCTGTACAGGCCTGGTAGAATGGAAGGCTGCAGTGCTGTCAATAGCCAGCCTTTAAAAGTCTCATTGCCGCACAATCAAGGTATATCTTCTCAATTTTTTTTCTCAGTAAAGACATGCCTTCGGTTAACTCATTTATGTGACAAAAAATCATTTTAAATGTTGTTGGAAATTTTTATAATATCCATAAATAAATTGTAACAATCTAAAGATTTTATTGTGTTACTCATGTTTATCATCCCATCATTCTGGACCACTGATTTTTACTTGGAAGTTTCGGGTACTTTCTTCCAGCATTAGAGCTTAAGGGACATGGCATTTGAAGGTAAAAGACAAAAATCTGTGTTCAAGTATTACCATACTATGCAATCCTAAAAAAAGTAATTTAAACTTTCTAAAACTCAATTTCTATATCTGAAATTATAGATAAGTATGTCTGCATACATCACAGCATTATTACTGAAAATACCCAAACTATGTATGTCATAGCATTTGTAAGTTGTAAAGAGCTATACAAATGTTGGTTATCATTTTTGTTTTGAAACCCTTTTAACCCTAAATCTTTAATATATCTACCTCATGCATATAATCCCTTAGTGGCCTGTTAGCTATGAGAGTATCACTTTAGAATGTAAGTTTCATTTTATTGCTGAGCATGTATAATATATATCACCAGATTTTCTTACCAAGGTTCTATATTAAATATGAATAATAATCATTGTGGCAAAAACAATTTATAAACATGGTTTATCTCTACCTATCCCCAAAGTAAAATATCTGCTTTCAGTTTGCATATGGAAAGTTAATATTTCTTCTGCTGCTTATATTATACTTTTTAGGAAACAATTTTAAGTGACTTATTAGACTGATCTCATTTTAAGATGATTTTAATCTTCCATTTGCTTGAGTTCCCATTGTTGAATTTTCTTTGTAAGGGACTTTTAAGCACATTAAATCTCTTACTGCAGAAGTGTCTTAAACCTTACTACTATGGGCTGACTTTATGAGTTCATCATTATTGGAGGTTTTAATGAGGTGAGGCTGAATGGTTAGCAATGTTTTAGCAGAAAATCATGATCATTTAGAGCTCAATACTAGAAAGCTTCTAATTCTGCTATTCTTTGACACTTACTTATGTTTATTTTCAAATTTGTATCATGAACATGCCTATCTATACTTATTTTCCTAAAATATTTTAATTATTCCTTGTTCCATTAAAAGCTTTGGGGATTTTCGTTAGGGAAAAAATGCCTAGAGTAACATGTGAAAAATACATTTTGTGTGTGTTACCATTTTTTTCTTTTTGTAATTAATAATTAATTTTGTAAATTTATTGGGGTGATATTGGTTAATAAGATTATATACATTTCAACTGTACAGTTTTATGTCATATGATCTCTTATTTGAATTGTGTACCCACCACCCAAGTCAAATCATCCTTCACCACTAGATATTTGGCCCACTCTACCCTGTACTACTGCCTACCCCCACAGTTACCCGTTTTTTAAACAATGTTTTCTCTTGGAATGCTCATAATACTTTGTTTATATCCATCTTAAGTAATTTATCTCATTCTCTCTAATGAGTACTAATTTTATTATTTCTCTAATTCCTCTTTTCAGTTTATAAAATCTGGGGAGATAAGTATTTAATAATATTCATACATCCCATATTAATTTGTACAGAGCCAGGTTCAGTAAAACTTGTCAAATTTAATTTATGGGGTGAGGGTGGTAGCAGCACTGGTGGCAGTTCATGGCAAAGGTGACTACTGTGAGGTAGAGTGGCAATCAAGCAGTGACCTTGATTCTTTCCTCTGTATGATCCTGTTGTGAAATTTCTCACAGGGAATCTGAAATCAATATACTGGAGAACCAGGGAGCAAAGAAATCTACTTTTGATTTCCTTCTCTACCACATAATAGTTGAATGAATAGGTGTAGGAAGAGGATTTAAGATGGTGGAGGGGTGAGTGGAAGTTACACTAACCTCCTTCCAGGACGAATCTGGAATTATAAGTAATTTAGGGAGGTATCATCTAGGATAAACAACTGAACAATCGTGGGAGAGAAGCTTTATAACCATGGACAGACAGAAGAAACAGCTTCAGCACAATGTGAGTAGTATGGAGTTTGGAGGAGATGCAAGAGGGCTGGCTGGGTTCCCATGGGTGGCATCTGAAGTGATGTAAGAACTATTTTCAGCACCCAGGGTGATTCCACTGAGTAGTGTGGGGTCTAACCCCCAAGTTGGGCTTGCCAGCCTACAGCACCAGAGCCTGAAACATACTCATATAACATCCTGATGTGAAAAGCTGCAGGGTTTCTCTCTGCCAGGGTCAGAGAGCTAGAGATGCAGAGAAGCTTTGAAAGGGCCAACACATACATTTTCATTTATAGCCACTTACCCTGGACTCCGGCAAAAGGAGGGTGGAGAGGACTAGAGATGCTGGAAGGCAGATTGGGGCCAGTGGCTTTGGGGAGAGAACTCAGAAAGCAGCCACCAGAGTCCTGGTGCTGAGTCATCCCCCATACTGCAGGAGCCATCTTGCTCAGGCAAACCACCCCCCATCTGAGTGGCATCAACCTGAGAGGAAGCAATAGCCACACCTACAGGAATTACTCTGCCCTGCCCTGTGGTGCTTAAGCCTGGCTGATGAATGCAGAGTGACTAGACTAACAAATGAAGGACTTGGCCACAGACAGTAGATACCTAGTAGTCTCTAACAGGCTGCCTAAGGTCAGATTGGGACACTACCTGACATCACCAGAAGCAGATGCAGAAAGAAAAAAAAATGTGGTAAATACTAGATGCCACTGAGATGAAAACCACCTTGGTCTTCATGAATTGTGATATTTTCTCTCCTCCATAGTTTTTTAATATCCATTTCTTGTCCTTCAAGTTTGTGCATATTAAGTCACTAGATTTTATACTATAGTTTATTTGAAATCTCATATTTTGCTCCTGCCTTCTTTTAGCCCATTTTGCCTTCTTCTTTCCTCTTTTTATTTTCATTTTAAATTTTGTTTTCTCTCTTGCTACAACTTGTTTCCATTCTGAGCTCTTACTATCTCTTCCTCTCCTCTAGCCTCTCAAAACTGCTTCTCTTGTCATAGGTCATCTCATATTTTTCCAACTCTTAAAGTATCCATGTCCTCTCACCACCTTTATCAATCTTTGCTCATAGGTGGTGGATAAGGTGGTTGTTGTTACAGTTCTTCAATCTTATTTCTAGATAGTGACTATCTTTGTATTTCAAATCTCAAATTTCACTGTTCCCCTCTCCTACTCCATTTTGCCTTCCTCCTGCCCTTTCCTGTTTTTATTTTAAATGTTAATTTTTCCCTCTTTTAGCTGGGTTTTCATCCTGCACTCTTAATATTCTTCCTCCCTTTGTCCCCTCAAAATAACTTTTTTTTTCTTTAGACATCTCTTAAACTCTTCTTACTTTCTTTGTGCCCTCTTATTCCCATTCCACTTATATAAATCTTAGCTCATTGGTTGTTGATGTCTCTGTAGTAGAGATTTTTCTGCAATTAGGGCCATTATTTTATATATATATAAAAATATATATTTTTATATATATTTTACATATTTTATATATAAAATATATATTTTATATATACACACACACAAATAAGTATACATATATACATGTAATATATATGTATATATGTATATATACATATATAAGCATAAATATATATATATATAGTGTTATGATGGTGGTTGTCTGTTTTTTCTCTTACTAGATAAATAAAAATATATACAGTTTCTTTAAATTTCTATTTTAACCTAATATTACATGCTCATCCTCACTCCATTCTACCTTGCCTCCACCCCTTTTTTTTGTTACAAAGTAAATTTTATTTTCTTTCCTGCTTTGTCTTGTCTCTATTCCCTACCCTTATCATTGCCCCTCCCTCTATGCTTGCAAAATCTCTTTTCTTTCAGTTAGTCATCTCATATTCATTTTTCATTTCCTATAATAGTCAATCTCTATACCTTTATTAACATTGGCACGTTGGCTGTTCATAGTATAATTGTGGGTCAGGAATATACTTCCAGATGTGGGTCTGTTTCTTGGGCTGTTTGGTTTTTCTCCTGGTAGCTCCTGTAAAACAGTAACCAAGACATGGAGGGCAGAGTGACTCTCACTCAGTCAGCCAGAGGGAAGAACCCACCAAAAAACAAACCAACAATAACCAAAACCTAATTATAACCACATAAAAAACATAGAGGGCAACATAAGAACATCAAGCATGGTGATCAAGGAGATTGCACCATTGAGTCCCACAGGTCTCCTGCTACAGAAGATCACACCACGAAGACAGGGAGTCAAAGCAGGTAAATCTAACAAGCAGAAAAAAACAAGAAGATTCATCTAAAATGGGGTGACAAAGAAACAACACCCAATCAAAAGGAAAGGAGGAATCCCCAGAGAGACTGCTAAATGAAACTGAGCCAAACAAATTATCAGACATCAAATTCAAAATAATGGTTATAAGGATGCTCAAGGACCTCATTGAGAACTTCAAAGAACTCCAGGAAAGTTTCAAGGAACTTACTTGGAACTACACCAGCATGAAAAATGACACAGAAAATTTCAGTAAGAGACAGGAGGAATTGAGGAATACAATTTCCGAAATGAAGAGAACAGCAGAAGGAAGTAAAAGCAGGTTAGATAAAGCAGAAGATCAAATCAGTGAGTTGGAGGACAAGGTAGAAAAAAATTCCCAGAAATAGGAAAACAATGAAAAAAGACTCAAAAAGAATGAAGAGAGGTAAGGGACATGCAGGACAATGTGAAATATACTAGTATCCATGTAATAAGGATACCAGAAAGAGAAGAAGAGGATCAAGAAAGAGAAAAACCAATTTGAAAAAGTAATGACAGAAAACTTCCCTAACTTGATGAGAGAAAAAAAATCCACACAAGTCCAGGAAGCACAGAGATTCCCAACAAACATGAACCCAAAGAGGCCCACTCCAAGACACATTATAATTAAAATGAAAAAATTTGCCCTGACTGGTGTGGCTCAGTGGAATTAGCACCAGACTGTGAACCAAAGGGCTGCCAGTTTGATTCCCAGTCAGGGCACATGCCTGGGTTGTGGGACAGCTCCCTAGTTTTTGGATGCTTTAGAGGCAACCACACATTGATATTTCTCTCCCTATCTTTCTCTCTTCCTTCCCTTCTCTAAAAATAAATAAATAATTTTAAATGGCAAAATTCAAAGGTAAAGAAAGAATATTAAAGGCAGCAAGGGAGAAATAGAAGTAACATACAAGGGAGCTCCAATAATGTTATCAGTTGATTTCTCAACAAAAACACTACAAGCCAGAAGGTAATGGTAAGAAATATTCCCAGTAATGAAAAACAAAGGCCTTCAACCAAGACTACTCTACCCAGCAAGGCTCTCATTTAAAATGGAAGGCAAATTAAAGAGTTTCCCAGGCAAAAAAAGGTTAAAAGAATGTACACCCACCAAATGCTAAAGGGAGTGCTTTAAGAAGATGAAGGAAGTGAAAGAAAGAGGAACACAGGTACAAAGGGGAAACATGAATAAGTATCTGTCAATAATAAACTTAAATATAAATGGATCAAATGCTCACATTTAAAGACATAAGGTACCTGAATGGATAAGAAAACATGACCCACACATACGCTGCCTACAAGAGACTCATCTCAGAACAAAACAACTACATGGACTGAAAGTGAATGTTAGAAAAAAAATAACCCAAGAAAATGGACAGGTGTAAAAAGCTGGTGTAGCCCTGGCTGGGGTGGCTCAGTGGACTGAGTGCCACCTGGCAACCAAAGTATCACTTTTTTGATTCCTAGTCAGGGCATATGCCTGGGTTGTGGGTCAGGTCCCCAGTAGGGGACACTCAAGAGGCAACCACACATTGATATTTCTCTCCCTTTCTCCCTCCCATCCCCTCTCTCTAAAAATAAATACACAAAATCTTTAATTATAAAAAAGGTCATGTAGCAATATTTATATCGGAAAAAAACAGATTTGAAAACAAAGGCCGTAAAAGGATAGTCAAGTCATAATACCAAAGGGAAGAATTCATCAAAATGACATAAATATTGTAAACATATGCTCCTAATATAGGAGCCCCCAAATATATAAGAAAAATCTTCGAGAACTTCAAGAAAGATATAGACAGTAACACACTTATACTTGGGGATTTTGACACCCCACCCCACTGTCAAAATGGATAGATCTTTTAAAGCATCAACAAAGATATTGTGGCCATGAATGACATCCTAGATCAAACGGAGTTAATTGGTATATATAGAGCCTTTCATACCAAAGAAGCAAAATGTACATTCTTTTCTAATGCACATGGAACATCCTCAAATATAGACAACATGATGGGACACAAAACCAGCTTCAGCAAATTCAAGAAAATTGAATTCATGTCAAACATATTCTTGAATCACAATGAATTGAAACTAGAAACCAAAAGCAAAAAAGTCAAAAACAGTCAAATCCATGGAGACTGAATAACATGTTATTAAATTATGAATGGATTAACAATAAAATCAGTAAGAAACCAAAAAGTTTCTGGAAACAAATGAAAATGGAAGAAAAAAAAAAAAAACAGCCCGAAACCTATGGGACACAGTGAAGGCAGTCCTGAGAGGGAAGTTCATAGCAATACAGGCCAACATAAAAAAGAGAAACATTTCAAATAAACAACCTAACCCTGAAACTACAAGAATTGAAGGAACAACAACAAAGAAAGCCCAGAGCGAGTAGATGGAAAGAAATATGATCAGAGAGAATCATACCTATGTGTGGCTTTGCTGGGTTATATGTTTTCTTGAGAAATTACCAGTTTTCTAAAGCATTTAGAAAATGTACCATTTTGCACCCCTACTGGCAATATATGTATGAGGTTCCAGTTTCTTTGGAATCCTTGCTAACACTTGCTATTGTCTGTCTTTTGCATTATAGCTATTTTACTGTGTGTGAAGTGGTATCTCATGTGGTTTTAGTCTGCATTTCCCTGATGGCTAAAGATGTTGAACATTTTTTATGTACTTAATGGACATTTGGATATCTTTTTTTGAGAAATGTCTATTCAGATCCTCTGCTTATTTTTAAATTGAGTTATCTGGACTTCTGGCCAAGATGGATGTGTCGGTGGACATGCCGTGCCTCCTCGCACAACCATAATTAAGGACAACAAGGATTTAGAAACAAGAAAACAACCAGAACTGAGAGAAAACTGAACTGTACAGAAGTCCAACAACCATTCATCCAGACTGGTAAGAGTGGGGGATTCCCAGCAGGAGGAAGTGGAGGTTGGCGGACCCGGGCCTGCAGGCATCAGCTAGCAGGCCCAGGTGAACAGGCTGCTGGCTGACCAGGTGGTCCCACATTTCCGTGCAGGTAATCCACGTGAAAACTGGAAACAAGAGAGAACTCACAACACAGGGTCCCAGTGCCGGGAAATAAAACCTAAAAACACTAAGACCCCGCCGCCACATAAAGCATCACAACCCAGCAACTGGGCTGCCCTGCCCTGGGAACACCTAAGGCTCCGCCCCCCACTACTTAAAAGCCTCAACCAGACCAAAAAAAAAAGGCTCAAACTGGAGAAAAGATCAAAGCCCCAGAGCCAATTCATCTAAGTGACCAAGAGATAGCCAACCTATCAGATGCACAGTACAGAGCACTGGTGATCAGGATGCTCAGAGAATTGGTTGATTTTGGTCACAAATTAGATGAACAAATGGAGGCTACAATAAGTGAAATGAAGGAAAATGCACAGGGAACCAATAGTGATGGGAGCAAAACTGGGACTCAAATCAATGGAATGAAACAGAAGAAAGAAACAAACATCAGAAAAGAATGAAGAAACAAGAATTCAGCAGAAATGAGGAGAGGCTTAGGAACGTCCAGGACATTTTTAAACATCCCAACATCCAAATTATAGGGGTACCAGAAGGGGAAGAGGAAGAGCAACAAGTGGAAAAGTTATTTGAACAAATAATAAAGGAGAACTTCCCCAATCTGGCAAAGGAAATAGATTTCCAGGAAGTCCAGGAAGCTCAGAGAATCCCAAAGAAGGTGGACCCAAGGAGGAACACACCAAGGCACATCATCATTATATTAGCCAAGATTAAAATGAAGGAGAGAATTCTAGAAGCAGCAAGGGATAAGGGCACAGTCACCTACAAAGGAGTTCTCATCAGACTGTCAGCTGATTTCTCAAGAGAGACCTTGCAGGCAAGAAGGATCTGGAAAGAAATATTCCAACTGATGAAAGTGAAGGACCTACACCAAGATTGCTCTATCCAGCAAAGCTTTCATTTAGAATGGAAGAGAAGACAAAGTGCTTCTCAGATAAGGTCAGGTTAAAGGAGTTCATCATCACCAAGCCCTTATTATATGAAATGTTAAAGGGACTTATCTAAGAAAAAGAAGATAAAAAATAGGACAGTAAAAAGACAGCAAAGTCACAGATATTAACAACCACACCTAAAACAAAAGCAAACTACCCAAACAATAGAACAGGCACAGAACCACAGAAATGGAGATCACATGGAATGTTAGCAACAGGGGAGTGGGAGGGGGAGAGAGGGGGAAAAGTTACAGAGAATACGTAGCATAGACAGTGGGTAGAAAATAGAAAGGGGGAGGGCAAGAATAGTGTTGGAAATGTAGGAGCTAAAGAACTTATGACATATGGACATGAACTAAAGGGGGGAATTTGGGTGAGGGGGGTGTGCAGGTGGAGGGGAAGGATGGGGGAGAAATGCTACAACTGTAATAGCATAATCTATAAAATATAATTTAAAAAGTATAAAAAAACAAATAAATTGGGTTATTTGCCAGTAAGTTAACATTATAGAAGATTTTTACATATTTTTGATGCAAGTCCCTTATATCTATGATTTACAAACATGTTTTCCCATTTTATGGGTTGTCTTTTTATTTTTTTGATAATGCCCTTTAAAGCACAATTTTTTAATGTTTATTTTAAATGTTCAAGTGCTGTTTTCTGTCTTTTACTCCCATCCCACCCACCCACCCCTCCCTGCCTCCTTCTTATTTCCACCTCCCCCCAGTTTTTGTCCATGTGTCCTTTATATTTGTTCCTGTAAACCCTTCCTCTTTTCCCCTGAAATTCCCTCTCCTCTCCCCTCTTGTCACTGTCAGCCTGTTCTCTGTTTCAGTGTCTTTGGTTATATTTTGCTCGTTTGTTTGTTTTATTGTTTAGGTTCCTGTTAAAGGTGAGACCATATGGTATTTGTCTTTCACCACTTGGCTTATTTTGCTTTAAAGCACAAAATCTTTAAATTTTGATGAAAATTTTAAAGAAAAAATTAGGAAATTAAAATATATAGCTCTTGTTTTCTTTTATCACTGTGCTTTTTGTGTTTTTTTTTTTTTTTTTTTTTTATGAAGGCTTTGACTAACCCAATGGAAGATTTACTCCTGTGTCTTATTTTAAGAGTTTTATAGTTCTAGCCCTTGTATTTATTCAGTGATCCAGTTTGAGTTAATTTTTATGAATGGTGTGAGGAAGAGGTTTAGTTTCACTCATCTGCATGTATGTATCTAGTTGTCCCAGCACTATATTTGAAAAATCTATTCTTTTCCTTCAGTGATTATTCTTGACACCATTATCAAACATAAATTTACTGTAGACACATGGGTTTGTTTCTGGACTTTCCATTTTATTCTATTGGTCTATGTGTCTAGGCTGATGCCAGTATCACACTGGTTTAATTATTGTACATTCATAGTAAGTTTTGAATTGGGAGATGTGAGTCCTCCTACTTTGTTCTTTTTCAAGATTGTTTTGAATTTCTTCAAAAAGAATTTATTATTTTTAGAAAGAGGGGAAAGGAGGGAGAAAGACAGGGAGAGAAACGTCAATAAGTGGTTGCTTCTCATGCAACCCCCACTGGGGACCTGGCCTGAAACCCAGGCATGTGCCATGACTGGGAATCAGACCATTGACACTTTGGTTCACAGGCCAGTACTCAGTCCACTGAACCACATCAACCAGGGCTGAATTTTTTTTAATTGGCCATTTTGCAGTTAGTTTTGTGTTTTGAATTTTGAAGTACCTTGCAATTCCGTATACGTTCAATGTGAATGTTAGAGTCAGCTGTCTATTTCTGTAAAAAAAGTAGTTGAACTTGATAAAGTTGCTTTGAACCTGTAGAATATTGGGTATTATTTTTATATTAGTAATATTGAGCCTTCTGACCCTTGAACATGGGATATTTTCCATTTGTTTAGGTCTTATCTGAATTCTTGTAACAGTGTTTTACCGTTTGAGTGTAAATTTTTATTTAAGTTTATCCCCATGTATTTTATTCTTTATGCTATTTTAAATTGATGTTTACTTAATTTCATGCTAGTATATAGAAATACACTTGATTTTTTGTATATCAACTTTGTACCTTGTAATGTTGTGAACCTAATTTATTAGCTAGCTCTAATAGGATTTTCTGTATACAAGATTATGTCATATGTGAGCAAAGATAGTTTTACTTCTTCCTTTTTACTATGGATGGCTCATTTTTTTAAATTAAAATCCCCTGGTTAAAACTTCAAGGATCATGTTGGAAAGAAGTGAGATTAGAAATCCTTGCCTTGTTTCTATTTTTGTAAGGAAAGTAGTCAGTCTTTAACCATTAATTGTGATGCTAGTTAGGGTTTTTTTCCTCCATTCAGGCAAAGGAAATTCACTGCTATTATTAAGTTGGTAGTAAAGTCTCTTTCATTCCTGATTTTAATAACTTGAGTCTTTAAAGCAAAAAGATTTTTTAAACAAAACTCAATAACTTTAGTGTTTTTCTTGGTAGTTTGTTAATTTTGATAATCTTCTTTCAAGAACCCCCTGTTGACCCTGGCTGATGTGGCTTAAGTGGATTGAGCACTAGCCTGCAAACCAGATAAGGTAGCCAGTTTGATTCCCAGTCAGGGCACGTGCCTGGGTTGAAGGCCAAGGTCCACAGGTGGGGGTGAAAGGTAAATAATCAGTGTGTCTCTCATGCATTGATTTTTTTTAAAAGAACCACCTTTTAGTTTCTTTGATTTTGTATTTTTCTATTCTGTATTTCATTAATTCCCACTCAAATCTTTTGTCAATTTGTTTTCTTTTCTAATGTCTAAAAGTGGAAGTTTAGTTTATTGATCTTATGTCTTTTTAATACATTTATTACTACATACTTCCCTCTAAGTACTGCTTTAAATGTATCCTACATTTGGTACCTTGTAATTTTATTTTCATTTATTTTATAGAATTTCTAGCATACCTTGTGATTTCTCCTGTGACTCAAAATTAGTAATTAATTGTTTATTTTCTGCATGTGAATATCCCAAATTTCTTTCTGTTACTGATTTCTAATTTAATTCCATTGTGATAGGAACATACACTTTATATGGTTTTATTACGTTTAAGTTTATTAAGTTCATTTTATGGCCCAGCTTATGACCTATCTTGGAGAACATTATATGGGTTCTTGAGTAGAATGTATGTTGTGCTCTTGTTAGAATGTTGAATAAATGTTCTTTGGGCCTAGATAGTTTATATTGTTCAAGTCCTCTAATTCCTTACTGATCTTCTTCCTAGTTGTTATACCCATTAGTGAAAGTGGGGTATTGAAGTTGACTTCAATGTTTGTTGATTTGTCTATTTCTCGCAGTCAGTTTTTATTTCATGAATTTTGGTGCTCTGTTGTTAGGTGTGTCTACATTTATACTTATGGCTTCCTGGAAAATTGAATATTCTATCATTATAAAAAGTCCTTTATCTCTGGTAATATTTTTTTATTTTATAATATATTTTGTCTGCTTTTGATATATCTGCCTCAGTTTTCCTGTGGTTATTGTCTTAGACAGCTTGCACTGTTATTATGAAGTTCCCTGAATTGGGGAATTGGGTGGCTTATAAATAACAGAGATTTATTTCTTACAATTCTGGAGGTTTACATTTCTATATTAGGCTGCCACCATGACTGGGTTCTGGCGAGAGTCCTTTTCCAGGTTGCATATGGCTGACTTCTCCTTGTATCCTCACATGGCAGATAGAGGGCTAGGTAGCTCTTTGTCCTCTTCTTGAAAGGGAACTAACCCTACTCAGGAGACACTTTCCTCCATTATCCTATTACCTCTCAAATTTCCCCGCCTCCAAATATAACATTGGAATTAAGTGTCTATTTAGGTCTCTTGCCCATTGTTTAATTGGGTTGTTTGTTGTCCTAGAGTGGAGTCGTGTGAGTTTTTTATATATTTTGGAGATCAAACCCTTGTCCAGGGTATCATTGGCAACTGTATTTTCCCATACAGTTGGTTCTCTCTTAATTTTAATGCTATTTTCTTTAGCCATGCAGAAACCTTTTAATTTGATGAGGTCCCATTTGTTTATTCTTTCCTTTATGTCACTTGCTCTGGGGACATATTGATGAAAATATTGCTGCATGGAATATCTGAGATTTTCCTGCTGCTGTTTTCCTCTAGGACTTTTATGATGTCATAAATTATATTTAAGTTTTTTATCCACCTTGAATTTATTTTTGTTTATGGTGTAAGTTGGCTATCGAGTTTCATTTTTTTGCATGTAGCTGTCGAAGTCTCCCAACATCATTTGTTGAAGAGGCTATTTTTATTCCACTTTGTGCTTCTTCCCCCTTTGTCAAATATTAATTGACCATTGAGACCTGGGTTTATTTCTGGGCTCTCTGTTGTGTTCCATTAGTCTATGTGTCTGTTCTTATGCCGGTACCATGCTGTTTTGATTACATCGGCCTTGTAATACCGTTTGATATCAGGTATTGTGATCCCTCCTACTTTGTTCTTCTTTCTCAAAATTGCTGCAGCTATTTGGGGTCATTTATGGTTCCATATAAATTTCTAAAATGTGTGTTCTATATCTGTGAAATATGTCATTGGTACTTTAAAAGGGATTGCATTGAATCTATAAATTGCTTTGGGTAATGTACACATTTTGATGATGTTAATTTTTCCAGTCCATGAACATGGTACTGTTACAGAGCAAACAGAAAGTGTTCTTGAGACTGGCAAAACACTTCCAAAGTCTCACTTTCTCGAACCTGAGGGGTCAGTCTTCCACGGGCAATTAAGATCCC
>PVKU01016083.1:0-15859 GCA_004027475.1 Anoura caudifer | reverse complement strand
TCTATATATATTAGTTAAGCCCATTTGATCTAGACCATTTTTCAATTCCACAATATCTGTACTAATATTTTGTTTGGAAGACCTATTTTTTGATATGGGGTGCTGAAATGCCCTACTATATCTGTCATTTTTTCATACCTCTGTGCCTCTCTCTATATCTCTCTCTCTGTTTTTCTTCCATTTCTTAAAGCATTGCCTTTAGGATCTCTTGCAGAGCTCTTAGGTGGAGGTGTATTGTTTCAGACTTCTTTTGTCTGATAAACTGCTAATTTGGCCTTCCATTTTAATTGAGAACCTTGCTGGATAAAGTAGTTTTCCTTACAGGCCTCTGGTTTTCATTACTTGGAATATTTCTTACCATTCTCTTCTGGGTTGGAATGTTTACATTGAGAAGTCAGCTGCTTGTCTTATCCAGGCTCCCTTGTATGTAACTTCCTGTTTCTCCCTCACTGCACTGAAGATTCTCTGTTTGTTTTGGAATTTTGTCAGTTTAATAATGATGTGTCTTGAAGCGGGCCTCTTTGGGTTCCTCTTGATTAGGACTGTCTGTGTTTCCTAGATTTGTGTGACTTTGTCTGTCATCAAACTAGGGAAGTTTTCCATCATTACTTTTTCAAATAGGTTTTCTATCCCTTGCTCTTTTTCTTCTCCTTTCGGGATCCCTATTATACGGATATTATTATGTTTCATATTGTCCTGCATTTCTCTTAATCCCTCTTCATTCTTTCTAAGCCTCTTTTCCTTTCCTTGCTCTTTCTAGGCGACTTTTTCTACTTTGTCCTCCAACTTGCTGATCCGATCTTCTGCTTCATCGATTCTGCTTTTGATTCCTTCCACTGTGTTCTTCAGTTCAGAAATTGTACTCTTCATTTCCTCTTGGCCCTTGTTGATTGTTTCTATTTCCTTTTTCATGTTGATATAGTTTGCAGTGAGTTCATCATAGCTTCCCTGTAGTTTCTGGTAGCTTATTGCGAACTCTTGGAAGTTCCTGACAACCATTGCTTTGAACTCAAAATCTGATAGTTGAGTTGCCTCCATTTTATTTGGTGTTCTTTCTGGGGCTTCCTCCTTTCCTTTAATTTGGGAATTGTTTCTTTGTCTTCCCATTGTTTGTGAGACTCTTCTTTTCAGCCTCATCTTCTTAAATTGATCTTTTTTCGCTCCTTGGGTTTACGGCATGGAATTCTGTAGTAGAATACCTGTGAGATGCAGTGTTGCAGTCTCCTTCGGGTATCCTGGTGTTCACAGTCTCCACTGTTTCAGTTCTTGGGATGCTCCATTTTTGGGTCCAACTCTGTTTTTTTCACAGTTCCAGGTGTTTTTTTTGTTTGTTTGTTTGTTTTATTTTAATTTTTTTTTGTGTCTCACCTAGTATCACAGTTGTGAGTTCTGGGTATTAACAATTCCCCCTCCACTGGTTGCTCAGCTGCCCTGGGTCGCAGGGCTGCCCCTGGAAGTAGGGCCTCTTCCAGTCACAGAGCCACCTGTCATTGCTCAGCCACCCCCAGTCCCAGACCACCCTGGTTGTAGGGCCTCCTCTGGTCGCAGGCCCACCTCCAGACCTATTTTTTTTTGTCAATTATTGTTGTCTGGTGTTTCCTCCTACCACTCCCCCCACAACCCCAGCAAAACCCCCTCCCCACACTGCTTCCACCATCCACCTTGGTTTTTTCATGTGTTGTTTACATTAGTTGCCGAAATCCATTCTCCCATTTTAACTGTTTTTTAATCATGTTCTTATCTTTCTTAAATTTTGATGCACTTATGTCTTATTATTCTATTTTTAAGGCTTAGGAATAAATTTAATAAGCATCACAGTTCACTTTTGTTTACAGGCATACATATTTTCATAGAAAAATTATAATATAAATGGCTACAGGTGCTTAGTTTCTATCATCTTTTTTATTGATCAAGTACTGTTTTCTAACTTTGTGCCCCAACTTCTCCCCATCACCTGAGCCATCATAACCTCCTCCCCCTATTTCCATCACCCCTACAAGTGAGGATATAATTAACAAAATCTGCCCTTTAATATTTCATCCCTGGTCAGAGGAGGGTTCAAGTTTGAATGTGAAATTCTCTGCATCAGCAGTGCTTCATATCTTCCAATGGTGTAGAAGTTAAGCTCAGAGAGATTAAAAAATACCCAGATGATAGGAAATGGAGTATTCTCCTCAGGGTGCTCTCATCAGTCTATGCCCACCTAACTGTATTGAGCTCACTTCATAAATTTTGGCCATAAGTTCTCTATATGGCACAGGTCAGTGATGGTAAATTTAAGGGAGGATCACAGCAGGGATAGGCCAACTGCTTTAGTGGGGAAGAAAAGAAGAGGACACACCTTTAGAATGGCTCATACGAAGCACAGGGTCATGTGAGGCCCTTCTTATACACTCTATATATGCTGTGTCAAAATCCACCTTCTGTAGACATATGGCAAATTTAGTATGGATACAAAATCAATTAAATTTGTACATAGTCTTGTGACCCATGTTTCAGCTCAGCATTTGGAAATGCATCCAGATACAGAGAAGGCTATGAGGGTACCATCTGTGATGTATATAAAAGAGACTTCATTGATATCTAAGGTGATTTACACTTTGACTAAAACTAAAGTCCATGATTGTGTCCACTTGTTTCACTAAGTTATGCCAAATGAATCACAACATGCCCAGAGGTAGCAGGTGTATCATATCCATTCTTGTGAGAGAAAATAACCCAATTTTATCCCAAATATTTGGGTGGGCCTAGAACTTCACTGCCACTTTCAGAGATCCATAATTTGGCCACACATATAGGACAAGAAACAGGACCCCATGGATGACATCTGAGAATACATGGCAGGTTGCATTCAATGTACATTTCTAAACTCAGAATGTCAACAGGACGTGAAGAAATAGACTGATGGCTTTCCAGGTGTGAGTAGCAATACATGGACCCACGCAGTGACAGCACGTCCAAATGTATCTTCTGGAGAACCAGAGAAGTAAGCTGTCATGGCTGGTGTTAGGCTAGATTAATTTACTAATATCTCCTTTTCATATAAACCAATTAAATCCCATGATAATGAGGGATATTCCCAACACACAATCTGGAGGTGGGCAGAGTCAGTTTTTGTTGAGAAGGTGCTCAGTGTTCACATAGCAAAAGGATATATTGCAATAGGATATGTTGAATAGCATTGAATACCATATAGGTGATTAGATAGCTAGTCATGTAAATATTTCCATGTGGTAACTCAGTACTATAGACAATATGGGGCACCTCTGGTGGACTCTGGAGGTGAGAACCTTTCTTAAGAACAAACAATTGCCATATTCAAACTCCATGAAACTGGGCGGGATCTATTGTAATCAATATGACCATGAACCACCAAAGAATTAACATCTTGAGCTCACCCCAAAACTGACAGGCTTTCAGAACATATGTGGAGGGAGAGAGATGACACAAGGCTAAAAAGATTGGTTTTTGTAATCTCTCCTCTTTCATTTCTGATTGTGTTCATTTAGGTCCTCTCTTTTTTTTTCTTGAGAAAGATTGGGTTTTAAATGTATGATATGAGATTAGTGGCTGTAAAAGTATTATCCAATTATGATTGTCAAACAATTTCGTAGATGTATTACTAGTTTGTAATAAAAGCCTTGTGCCAAAAATCCGCAAACAAAACAAAACAAAACAAAACAAAACAAAACAAAACAGAGTTTTCTAAGCTATTCTTATTGCCTTGCTTTGTCTACAGTTCTGGAAATTGCCTAGCAACACAATTGTTAACAGCATCAGAATTCATGTTTCTCTTGAGAAATCTACTTGTTTTGTTATTCAGAACTTTGAGAGGGCATGTATTTATCGGGGCTTATAGGGCTATCAGAAAACCTGTGTGGCTTGTGGCTTGACAACAATTACTAAAGAAACAAAGGGCAACACACCGCATGGAAATGAAAAATTTTGTGGAAAAAATGTTCATGTTATGGCTAAACCTATTGGCTTTGAACTTCCTTTAATACAAAGTGAGTATTCCAGTATCCTAATGCTTTAGAACTCTATGACTCTAGGTCAATATGAAATCTTGGGTTTTGATAACTTTACATGTCCACTAGAGCCTGAAAAATCTTATTGAAAGATAATATTTGTATCGTTAAAGTATCATTTTCCTTTGTGTATTTTATTAGACATGCTTTTCTCTGGTCCTATAGAAAGGTGGATGAGAATAATTTTTCTAGGATCATCACAGTTTCTGCATAATGTCCCAGTGTGGTAAGGTGGCAGAATTGTCTGCTGCCCACTCTTCACATTGTCAACTCCTAGGCTCTTGTAGCAACATTGTATACAGAGTGCAGAACCTTGCTAAACAGAATTGTGGTAACAGAGTGCTGCTTCTGTGTAAGGATGTGCTTTTTCCCCTTGAGTGTCAGAAAAAACTATAAGTGATAAGCTTCTTTAGATGCTGCTCCTTTTGACAAGTGTATCAAATGTTTTATCATCTCATTACATAGCCTGTGTACCCTGGACAAAATTCTTGACCTTGTCATTTTCTAAAGAGTCACAAAAACAAGAACAATAAAGAAGAAAAAAGGAAATGTTGTTGCTAAAAAGGATTGTATTCTATAGGAAAAACAAAAGGAAGAAACATAATCAAAGCTGCTCCGAGCCATCACTTCTTTGCTTTCTTTTGTTTAAGAGAAAGGACAAAGGATCCATAACTTGTTCCAAAAACATTTAGGTTGCCCCTTCTGCTCTGCTATGCACCTTGGATGCTTTCTTCCTGCAATCATATAGGAAATAAAGACCAAAAGACACAAATATCAGAAAATAAGAAATCTATTTAATCTAGCTCTCTAGCTCTAAATCTAGCTCTCTACCCTTGACCCCATGCTGCCAGACAGAGGGAAATATATCAGAGGTTTTATATAGAGATTGTTCTATATACAGCTTTTACATAGACTTTTGAAATTGGTAGCAAACTTCAGCAATTGTGGTCAACTAGCTACAAGTGGATTCAATATTCTTTAATTAGAATGATAGCTTCTCACACTCCCCATTATCTCTCTTGCTCAGGTCTTCCCTCATAATTGTAGTTTTCATGACATATCCTCTTGTAGCAGCTAACTCCCATTTTTGGCTTCTGTACCTATCAGCTAACTCCCATTTTTGGCTTCTGTACACTAACTCTCACTTTGGTTTCTGAACACCCAGCTTCCGATAAGGACTCCTCAAAGACACCTCAAGTCTAGAGTTATTTTCTCATCAGCTTCTGTACCTCCTGCTTTTGCCATATAGGACAGGGCATCCAGAGAGCAATAAAAGCCTTCCCCAGCCAAGGTTCGGGGCCCAGAATTCAGAGACTACCTCTTCTGGGTCCACGCGTGTAATAAAGCCTCACTCTATTACCCCAAATCGTAGCAGAGTCATTATTTTCCCAATTATTTTCTGTAACACTCTATTTTTCTATGGCACACAATTTAAGATACTTTTTTTTTCTATGTCTAATATTTTACTGCAATATACAAGCAAGTATCCAATCATTTTTTCTGTCTGCTGATGGCTGTGACCTAAATACAAAAAAATAACTACTGTGGCACATATTCTCTTTCTCATTCGGAAATTTCAAAGAGTGAACTTTCTCTCTAGGGTTTACTTTATTTTCCATGAGCATATCACACATAGTGCATGTTAAAAATCACATTCAGTTAAGGAGAACAAATAAAGAACATATAGATTAAAATTTTTCTCTCCATAGTTGATGCTGAAAGAGAAGGGATCATGTCAATGTTGCTGTTACTTCTTAAATATGGAGACACAAATAACTATTACAGTAGTTTACCTTCTAAATAAAGTAATGTTTAGGTTTTGGTTCCAAATGAGAGTCCTCAGAGAAACTGCCTCAATATAAGGATAAACTAGCTTTATAATAATTAAACATAATTTAAGATAGGTTTTCATACACACACACACACACACACACACACACACACAGACACATACACATACACACATGAAAGTAAAAATAAACTGCTTGAAAAATGGGGACATTTCCCACAAACACAGAATATGGCCAAAAAATGAGGTAGTGAGTTTAACTGAAGGGACAATATGGAGCAGTCAATTGAGCATGGTGTCTATACTGGACTGAGGATGAAACCTACTTTGTTGATAAGCACACACGCCCAAACATTGCACAGTGCACCACTATAATACAGACTTCTATGTCCAAGTGGCACATAAGAGAACAGTCCCAGCACACACTTGAGATATAGAAATGCATGTTTCTGTTTCCCAAAGGAGGAAATAAACTCTCAGGGGACTGCATGACCTCCATGAAACCACAATACCTGGGTTTCTGAGAGGATGGGTGCTGCTCTTAGGGCTGGCTGTGGCTGATCAGAAGGGATTAGGCTGAGAAGACCAGTGTGGGATACAAGGGAAACAGCTTCTTTTCTCAAAGGTGGCAGAATTATAGAAATTTTCCTTGGAAATTATTGACTTAAGTTTACTGGTGACACTTATTCTCAAGAGTTCAATGGTTTTTTGTTGTTGCTGTTGTTTTTCTTTTTGAAAGAAAATTTATTTTGGGGGAGACCTATTTTACCTTAGGTTTCGGTGTTTGAATTCCAGAACAAGAACTAGAGACATGTGGTAGAGTTTTATTTATTGTGTATTGAATTTATAAAGTTGATATTGCATAATAAATCGATAAAGGTTTCAAGTGTATGATTTTATTGCACGTTATTGGTCTATATTATTGTGTTTTCATTATCCAAAGTCAAGTTTTTTTCTACGAATACTTATTTTTCCCTATTCAACCTCATCACTTCTTTGATCATCATACATTTCTCCTTGTCCATGTGGATTTTTCTTTCTTTTTTCATTATTTCTGAAGAACTTTCAAACCTGTCTCTCCTGACATGTCAGTCTCTATTTACTTTCCATGATTCTGTTTGTATTTTGTTTGTTTCTCTATTTTGCGCATTATATTATACCTAAAAATAAATCCATGTGGTCTTTTTCTTTCTCTGTCTTACTTCAATTAGCATAGTATTTCCTACACCCATCACATCCATAAATGGCACTAAAAAAGATATCTTTTTTATGGTCAAGGAGTACTGAATTGTTTAAATTTCTTCATGAACTGCTTTTTAAAAAGATTTTTAGTTACTTATCTTTAGAGAGGAAGCAGGGAAAGAAGAAGAGAAAGAGAGAAACATCAATGTGTGGCTGCCTCTCACTAGTCCCCCACCAGTGTCATGGTCAGCAACCCAGTCACGTACCCTGACTGGCATTCGAACCAGGAAGCCTTTGGTTCATAAGATGGTGCTCAATCCAATGAGTCTTACAAGCCAGGACCTCAAACACTATTTTTGAGAATATTAATTACTGCAGCAACCATAGAAAACTCTAGGTGGTTTCTTCAAAATACTAAAAATTAAATTACCTAAAGGCCCAACATTTCCACTTCCGGAATTGTGAAGAAATTGGAAACATTCCCACTTCTGGAATTTCTGAGGAAACTGGAAACATTAATTAGAGAAAATATATGCCTCACTGACACAGATACATCTGATTAAGATAACTCAGATCATTGGGAAAGTAAGAGGGGCAATAGGATGAGTTTGCAAGGACAATGTTGGGTATTCTAGGAGGGGGCTGTCTGAGAAGCTGAAAGCTTCTACAGCCAGTGGGAAAAAAGAGCACTGGTTCTCTCTAACTGGGAGGCTCTGGGTCTTGCTGGAATTATCTGGCTCCTGTGGTGGGGCTCTCAGTCTTGTGCCTCCAAGTTGCTTTTTTAGAAGGAAGTCTGAATAATTGTGCTGCAGCTGCCCACGTTTGCAAATGCATCACATTTTAATGGTAGAAACTCAGGTCAAAGATCAGGGTCAGGATGCCCTGGCAGAGGGTAGCAGGTTTATTTTTTATGTATTCTCCAGAGAACAGGCTCTGACAGAGAAGCCTGCCATTCTTCCACAATTGTATATTTTTGTATATTATATGGCTTTTATTTTGTAATCTAACCTTGTAGAAACAAGACAACACGAAAACTAACAGGGAAATGATTGGAAAACACATTTATGAGTTTAGCCTTAATTTGTGGGCTTAAGTGATTAAAGCTGTGGCTTGATAGGCTTCAGTATCTGTTTTTGAAAAGAGGCCATTGTCTCCGATGTTTTTTCCTCTGGGGAGTGGTAGTGGGCAGCAGAATGCAAAGTATTGCTCAGTAACATGCAACTTTATTGCAATAAGATTTACATTATCCAAGATTCATAGGCAGACTTAGAGACCATCAGTATAAGAAAGGGAAGAAAAGTTGGAGGAGTTCAGTTTAAGTTATGTTTCTTCAATAATTTTGTTTGCAATTTTGCGGTTTCCCAAAAAACAGTTTGCGGTAATTGCAATTATGTTTGAATTTTTCTCCTTTATATTGCTGATTCTAGTTTCCTCCAATTCTGGCCATTATTGTCTTACTAATGTTACTAAAACTCAGTACTTTAAAATAAAACTATTGTTATTTAACCATTTTATTCTACATTTAACTCCCAAAACAGGCCTCTGACATAAGTCCTTTTTATTTTATTTTTATTACAGTATATACCTTTTTTAATTGTTGTTCTTGTACAGTTTTCTTTCTTTAACTCCCATCCCAGCCCACTGCCCCAGCTCTCCCCACCTCCTTCCCATTTCCAACCCCATAGTTTTTGTCCATGTGCCCTTTATAATTGTTGCTCCAAACCCTTCCCCTTTCCCCCTGAAATTCCCTCCCCTCTCCTCTCTGGTGATTGTCAGCCCATTCTCAATTTCAGTGTCTTTGGTTATATTATGCTTGTTTGTTTGTTTTGTTGATTAGGTTCCTGTTAAAGGTGAGATCATATGGTATTGTCTTTCACTTCCTGGCTTATTTTGCTGAGCATAATACTCTCCAGTTCCATTCATGCTGTTGCAAAGGGTAGGAGCTCCTTCTTTCTGCTGCATAGAATTACATTGTGTAAATGTACCATAGTTTCTTAATCCATTCATTCACTGATGAGCACCTAGGTTGCTTCCAACACTTGGCTAATTTAAGCTGTGCTGCTATGAATTTTGGGGTGCATAGGTCCTTTTGGACTGGTGTTTCAGGGTTTCTAGGATATAATCCTAGCAGTGGAATTACTGGATCAAAAGGTAGATCCAATTTTAGTTTTCCTAGAAATTTCCATTCTGCTTTCCATAGTGGTTGAACCATTCTGCAATCCCACCAAGAGTGCACTAGGGTCCCCTTTTCTCCACAACCTCTGCAACACTTGTTGGTTATTGCTTTGTTTATTTTTTAAATTTTATTTTAATTGTTGTTGTCATACAGTTTTCTGTTTTTCTACTCCCATCCCATCCCACTGCCCCAGCCCTGCCCAGCTGCATCCTATCTCCACCTCCCCTAGCTTTTGTCCATATGTCTTTCATACTTGTTGCTCTAATCCCTTCTGCTTTTCCCTGGATATGCCTATCCCTCTCCTCTCTTGTTCTCAATTTCAGTGTCTTTTGTTATATTATGCTTGTTTGTTTGTTCTGTTGATTAGGTTCCTGTTAAAGGTGAGATCGTATGGTATTTGTCTTTCACCTCCTTGCTTATTTCGCTTAGCATAATGCTCTCCAGTTCCATCCATGCTGTCGCGAAGGGTGGGAGCTCCTTCTTTCTTTCTGCTGCATAGAATTCCATTGTGTAAATGTGCCATAGTTTCTTGATCCATTCATTTACTGATGGGCACCTAAGTTAATTCCAACATTTGGCTATTGTAAAGGACCTGTACGCAGAAAACTACACAACATTGAAGAAAGAATTCAAGGAAGATGCAAACAAATGGAAACATATACCGTGTTCATGGATCGGAAGAATTAACATCATCAAAATGTCCGTACTACCCAAAGCAATTTACAGATTCAATGCAATACCTATTAAATTACCAATGGCATATTTCACAGACATAGAACAAACACTTCAAAAATTTATTTGGAGCCATAAACGACCTCGAATAGCTGCAGCAATTTTGAGAAAGAAGAGCCAAGTAGGAGGGATTACAATACCTGACACCAAACTGTATTACAAGGTCACTGTAATCAAAACAGCCTGTTACTAGAAGAAAAACAGACACATGGACCAGTGGAATAGAATAGAGAGCCCAGAAGTAAGCTCATTTCTCTATGGTCAATTAATATTTGACAAAGGAGGCAGCAACATAAAATGGAGTAAAATTAGCCTCTTCAACAAATGGTGCTGGGAGAACTGGACAGCTACATGCAAAAACAAATGAAACTTGAACACCAACTTACACCATACACAAAAATAAATTCAAGGTGGATAAAAGATTTAAATATAGGCCGTGACACCATTAAAGTCCTAGAGGAGAATGCAGGCAGAAAAATCTCAGACATTTCACCCAGCAACATTTTTACTGATATGGCCCCTAAACAAGGGACATAAAGGAAAGAGTAAACAAATGGGATCTCATCAAAATAAAAAGCTTCTGCATGGTTAAAGAAAACAGTATTAAAATAAAAAGAGAACCAACTATATGGGAAAACATATTTGCCAATGATACCTCAGACAAGGGTTTAATCTCCAAAATATATAAAGAACTTACATGACTCCACTCTAAGAACATAAGCAACCCAATTAAAAAATGGGCAAAAGACTTGAACAGACACTTCTCCAAGGAGGACATACAGAAGATCCAGAAACACATGAAAAGATGCTCGATATTGATAGCTATCAGAGAGATGCAAATTAAAACCACAATGAGATACCACTTCACACCAGTCAGAATGGCCATCATAAACAAAGCAACAAACAACAGTGTTGGAGAGGTTGTGGAGAAAAGGGGACTCTAGTACACTGTTGGTGGGACTGCAGACTGGTACAACCACTATGGAAAGCAGTATGGAATTTTCTAAGAAAACTAAAAATGGACATACCTTTTGACCCAACCATTCCACTGCTAGGATTATATCCTAGAAACCCTGAAACACCAATCCAAAAGAACCTATGCACCCCAATATTCATAGCAGCACAATTTACAATAGCCAAATATTGTTGCTTTGTTTATGATGGCCATTCTGCCTGGTGTGAAGTGGTATCTCATTTTGCTTTTAAGTTGCATCTCTCTGATAGCTAGTGATACTGAGCATATTTTCATGTATCTCTGGATCCTCTGTATGTCCTCTTTTTGGAAGTGTCTGTACAAGTACTTTGCCCATTTTTTAATTGGGTTTCTTGTCTTCTTAGAGTGGAGTCATGTAAGTTCTTTATATATTTTGGAGATCAAACCCTAGTGTGATGTATCATTGGCAAATGTATTTTCCCATACAGTTGGTTCTCTTTTTATTTTAATATTGTTTTCTTTAGCCGTGCAGAAGCTTTTTATTTTGATGAGATCCCATTTGTTTTTTCTTTCCTTTATGTCCCTAAGCTTTAGGGGACATATCAGTAAAAATGTTGCTGCGTAAAATATCTGAGATTTTCCTGCCTATGTCCCCTCTTGGACTTTAATGGTGGCATGGCTTATATTTAACTATTTTATGCATTTTGAATTTATTTTTGTGTATGATGTACATTGTGATTGGTGTGAGGTGGTATATCATTGTGATTTTAATTTGCATCCCTCTGCTGTCTAATGATGCTCAGCATCTGTCCATATGTCTCTGGATCCTCTGTATGTCCTCCGTGGAGATGTATCTGTTCAAGTCCTTTGCTCATTTTTTAATTGGGTTGCTTGTCCTCATAGAATGGAGTCGTGTGAGTTCTTTATACAATTTGGACATTTAAAGGAGTGAGGGGTTTCCAGGAACAATTATGAAGGACACATGGACAGTAACAGGGAGGTGGAAATGGGAGAGAGATGGGGAGGGCTGGGGTGTTGGGCTGGGTTTGGGGGAAAAGACAGAAAACTCTTCTTGAACAACAGTAAAAAAAAAACAAAAAAAAGGTAAATAAATTGGTGGTCTCTGGTTTGGCTCCTATATTCAGCTACAAACTATACTCTTGTCATTGTTCTACAAAATGGGTGACATGACTTGGCTAAAGCTATAGTATTGGTTATAGGGAATGAATTATCCAGAATAGAGAATTGACAGGGCTGTGGGCTTGGGGATTGGGATTTTGATGACTGCTGGGTTGTTCTATAGACCAATGAAGTCTCTCGGTTTTGTCACCCAAAGACATAGTATAGTGCCGTATAAACAGAAGACTCACTGCCACTTGAATCACAAGACTTAGAATAATCCCTTTTGACTTCAAATACATTTGTTCTCTCCAAATTAAAATGCAGCAGAAAGAAAGAGGGAGCTCCTACTCTTTGCCACAGCATGGATGGAACTAGAGAGCATTATAGTAAGTGAAATAAGCCAGGGGGTGAAAGACAAATACCATATGATCTCACCTATAAGTGGAACCCAATTGACAAAACAACACACAAGAAAAATATAGCAAGAGACATTGAAATATAGAACCAACTGGCAGTAAGAAGAAGAGGAGCTGGGAGGGGATAATGGATGGAAAATTTGGAAGGGTTTTTAAGAACATGTGTGAGGAGCAGATGAACAAAACCAGAGAGGGGCAGGATCAGGGTGGGGTGTCCAGATGGCTGAGGTTTGGAGGAGTGGTAGGGGGTACAAATATTTCTATCAGACAAAATAGACTTGAGAACAAAGGTCATAAAAACAGATGCTGAAGGACACTTTGTAATACTCAAGGGAATAATCCATCAAGGAAATGTAAATGTTATAAACCTATGAAACCAATATATCAGAATCCAAATATATAGGCAAAGTAGAAGGAAGGAAATAACAGATATCAAAGCAGAATTAAATGACATAGACACTAAAAGAGCAATTCTAAGGATCAATAATTGCAGGATCTGGTTCTTTAAAAAATAAATAAAATTGACAAACTTTTAAGCAGACCTTACCAGAAAAATAAAATGGAGAGTACACAAATAAATTAAATCAGGAATGAAGCAGGGGAGATTATAACTAATACCACAGAAGTACAAAAGATTGTAAGAAATTCTGACAAAAACTGTATGCCAACAAATTTGAAAATCTGACTAAAATGGACAAACTTCCAGAAAAACCTTACAAAACAGAATCAAGATGAAGCAGAAAGTCTGAAGAGATCAATAACAACTGGCAAAATTGAAGCAGTAATGAAAAATTTCCTGGCACACAAACAAACTGGAATGGACAGTTTCACAGAATTTTGGAAAACATTAAAGGAAGAGCTAACCCCTGTCCTTCAGAGACTATTCCAAAAAACTCAGTAAGAGGGACAACTCCCAAATATTTGCTATGCATCATTCTCATCCCCAAACCAGACAAACACACAGCAAAGAAAGAAAACTATAGTCCAATATCACTGATGAACTTAGAAGCTAAAATCCTCAGCAAAATATTGGCAAGCTGCATCTTGCAATACCTCAGCAATCATACACTATGATCAAGTGAGATTCATCTCAGGGATGCAAGGATGGTACAATATTAACAAATCAATAAATGCAATACATCATATAAACAAAAGCAAAGACAAAAATCACATGATCATATCAATAGATGCAGAAAAAAACATTTGATAAAGTACAGCACCCATTTATTATAAAAACACTCATAAAAGTAGGAGTAGAGGGAGTATACATCAACATATAAAGGCTATGTATGACAAACCCACAGCCAACCTCATGCTCAAGGGGCAATATCTAAAATATTTCCCAATAAGATTAGAAACAAGACAAATATGTCCACATTCACCTCTTCTATTCAACATGGTATTGTTATTCCCGGCCATAGCTATTATATAAGAAAAAGAATTAAAGGGCATCCAAATTGGAAAGGAGGAAGAAAAACTGGCATTGTTACCAGATGACATGATAGTGTGTAGATAACATGATAATGTAAATAGAAAATCCTAAAGACTCTACCAAAAAACTACTTGACCTAATAAGTGAATTTAGCAAAATAGCAGGATACAAAGTTAATGTTCAGAAACTGAAGGCACTTTTGTACACCAACAATGAAATATCAGAAACAGAATTTAGAAAAGAAATTTCATTTGATTTAGGAACAAGAAAACATAAAGTACCTAGGAATAAACCTCACCAAGGATAAAAGACCTGTACTCCGATAATTATACAACACTGAAGAAAGAAATTCAGGAAGACATGAATGGAAGCATATCCCATGTTCATAGACTGAAATAATTAACATCATCAAAATGTCCATAGTACCCAAAGCAATTTAGAGATTCAACACAACCCCTATTAAATTACTAATGACATATTTCACAGATATAGAACGAACAATTAAATAATTTTTATGAAACCATAAATGACCTTGAATAGCCACAGCAATTTTGAGAAATAAGAGCAAAGTAGGAGAGACCACAATACCTGATATCAAAATATATTAATGGCCACTTTAATCAAAACAGTATGGTACTGGCACAGGAACAGACACACAGACTAATGGAACAGAAGAGAGAGCCCAGAAATAAATCCAAGAATCTATGGTCAACTAATGTTTTACAAGAGGGGCAGAAGCATAAAATAGGATAAAAATAGCCTCTTCAACCAATGGTGTTGTGAGATCTGGATAGCCATATACAAAAAAAAAAAAAAAAGAAAAGAAAAGAAAAGAAACCCGACCACCAAATGACACCATACACAAAAATGAAGTCAAATGGATAAAAGATGTAAATATAAGTTGTGGAACATTAAAATTTTTAGAAGAGAACATAGGCAGGGTCATCTCAGACACTTCATGCAGCAATATTTTCATCAATATGTGCTATAGAGGAAGGGTCATAAAGGGAAGAATAAAAAAATTGGACCTCATTAACATAAACAGCTTCTGCACAGCTAAAAGTAAAAGGAACTAACCATATAAGAAAGTGTATCTGCAAATGATACCTTGGGCAAGCGATTGTTCTCCAAAATATGTAAAGAACTCACATGACTCCACTCCAGGATGAAAAAGAACCCAGCAAAAAATGGGCAAAATACCTGAACAGACATTTCTCCAAGGAAGACATACAAAGGGCCCAGAGACATATGAATCAATGCTCAGCATCATTAGCCATCATAGAGATACAAATTGAAACCACAGTGGAACTCCACGTCTCACTGGTCAGAATGGCCATCATAACCAAATCAACAAACAAGTACTGGCAAGGTTGTGGAGAAAAGGGAACCTTAGTACACTATAGGTGGGAATGCAGACTGGTGTAGACACTATGGGAAACTGTAAGGCATTTCCTCAAAAAAACTAAAAATGGAACTGCCTTTGTTCCAGCAATTCCACTGTGGATTTTATACCCTAATAGTCCTGAAACACCAATTCAAAAGAATCTATGCATCCCAATGTTCATAGCAGCGTAATTTACAGCCAAGTGTTGGAAGAATCCTAAGTTCCCATCAGTCAATGAGGAGATCAAAAAACTATGCTACATTTATTCAATGGAATACTACACAGCAGAAAGAATGAAAGAGGTCCTGCCTTTCATGACAATATGATGGATCTGCAGTGCATTATGCCAAGTGAAACAAACCAGGTGGTGAAAGACAACTATCATACGATCTCAACTATAAGTGGAAATTAATTAACAAAACAAGTAAGCAAAATATAACCAGAGACATCAAAATAAAAAAAAAAGACAGTAAACAGAGGTGTGGTGGGAGGGGATAACAAGGGAAAAGGTGGAAGGTTTGTCAAAGAACCTGTATAAAGGACACACAGACAAAGCCAAAGGGGGATAAGATCAAGGTAGCAGGTGGGGATGGCTGGGGTGTGGAGGGTTAGTGGGGGAAATATGGAGACAACTGTACTTGAACAATTTAAAAAAAGAAAGAAA
>PVKU01016082.1:0-15865 GCA_004027475.1 Anoura caudifer | reverse complement strand
GTATATAGAAAGATGCTCAACCTAACTAGCTATTAGGGAAATACAAATCAAAACTGCAACAAGATACCACCTCATACCTGTTACAATGGGTGTTATCAACAAGACGTGTTACAACAACTGTTGAAAAGGTTGTGGAGAAAAAAGAACCCTCATTCACTCCTGGTGGGAATGTAAACTGGTACAGTCACTTTGGAAAGCAGTATGGTGGTTCCTCAAAAAATAAGAATAAAGTTATCATATGACCCAACAACCCCTCTTCTTGGTATCTGCCTAAAAAAACTCAAAAACATTTATTTGCAAAGATACAAGGGGGCAAAAACACTGAAATTTATTTATTAAAAATTGTGTATTTATTCTTATATGTTTAAACTTTACTCACATTCAAAATACTCTCCATTTGATGCAATACACAAATCAAGATTTTTCCCCCACTGCTCAAAAAAGTTTCTGAACATGGTTTTGATGCCGTTTAATGCTTCTGCTGTGTTTTTATTTCATCTCTTCCACATCTGCAAATTTTTTCCCTTTGAGGACTTTATTTCATCGGGGGTACAAACAAACTTAAAAAGGTGTTTGGGGCAAGATCAGTTGAATAGGGTGGGTGGGGCACAGGGATGCAGAGAACAGGACCAATAACATGACATTGGTCCAATTAAGACAGCATAAAGTATATAAAACAAAGTGTAGTCACTCATGTCAATTAAAATGGCTGTCAGTCAGCCATGACACTTTGGTTCAAAAGGAAAATTACCTAAGTCAGAGTACACTCATCTGGCAAGGAGACATATCTGCCCATGTGGTCAGAGCAGACACATCTGGTAAGGAGACACACCTAAGATATCTACACACATGGTCAGAGTAGCCATGTCTGCAGAGCGGGACCACCCGTAGATAGGCTCCTGGAGGAATTCCACACTTGGCATTAAGGGTGTCAGGACGTTTATTGAATAGACTCGGAAGGGTGAAGTAAACCATTTTCGAGGTATAAGTTAGGCAGGCTCCAGACCGCTATTGAGACAGCCAAGCTCCACACACCAGAGTGCTGCTTCATGCCACACTGATCTCCCTTGGATTCAGCCACCAGAGGTTCTTCCCTGCTGGACTGAGGACTTTGTCTGCCCTGCTGCTCACCTGGCTCCAGCGATCCTTCCTTAGAAGATGCTGAAGTCTCCCTTACCCACTGTGCTGTCTCCCAGACCTGCAGACTGAGACTTGGGGACTCAGGCTCATTATCCCCCATTGATTACTCTGTGTGTGTGTGTGTGTGTGTGTGTGTGTGTGTGTGTGTGTGTGATATTCCTCTTACATTGCTAGAGTGTGAGTAGGCTATTAATGTATGTTGATGTTCTACTTCATTCAGTAAAAACTGAGTGAACAGCGTAGTTACTACGTGTGACTCTTGTCTATTCCTTGTTGCCAGGCTGCTCAGCAGGCAGCTAGCCAAGCTATTGCCCAGCTGACTTATAGGACACACTATATCACATACAGACTCTCATGACAGGGGGCCATACTGTTTTTGGTCAAAAACTGCTGAACACTCAGCACAGTGTGGGCAGGTGCACTCATAAATAAACCATCATGAAATAGGCAAAGCATTGAAAGAGTTAAAAAAATTCACTGAAGCCAAATGCAGCCTCTCACAACAATACCAGGTGGTACACTAAAGCAGATGGGCTCCTAGAACATTCACCTAGTGGGGGAAGCCTGTACTACAAGGTGTGCACCTTCCAGAAGAAAATTCCGGTTTGGGAGGAGTTCATGCTTGTACATGCATCCTTTTGCTCCTGGCAGCCATATTAACAGTGGCTAAGACGTGGAGACGACCAATGTCCTTCAACAGAGGACTGGGTGAAGAGTAAGTGGTACATGCATACAGTTGAATAGTGCTCAGCCATAAAATGGTATGAAATATACTGCCATTTGTAACAACACGGGTGGACTTTGAGAATGTTAGAATAAGTGAAATAAGTCAGTCAGAAAAAGCTAAAACCCATGTGATTTTACTCATATGTTGGATATAAAACTGAAATTCATGGACAACAGTATGGTGTTTGCCAGAGGGATGGAGAAGGGAGGATAGTAAAGGGGAAAAATGCCTCCAATTGTAAAGTAATAATCATATAAAGGTTTTAAAAAAGTAATTTAATGGAATACTAATTAAGATTCAATTTTATAATTGAAAATAAAAATGTCATAATAAAAAGTTAACACTTTTTCATTATCAACATGGAAAGCCTAATTAAAATTCTCTCTTAATGATGTTTTTAAATTTTATTCACATATAACAAGGGAAAATATCATTTTAATATATTCTTTTCAACTAAATATATATTGTAAACTTGCACGAATTTCTTTAAATTGACCCAAATCCACTGCAAAATATTTTGTTTTTTTATTTAATATATGTCACTAAATATATATTGCAAAATGTCCACATTTAAAAAAATTAAACTGCCAACTTTAATAATTTTAACTACAGGAAAAGACAAATAATATATTAATTTTACAAAAAATGTTTTATATGAGTTTGATGATTTGCTACCCAGCTAAACCACTTGTCCAACAGTCAGCAGCTATGGTTTTAAGATTTTAATGTATTTTTATTTATTGTTGTTCAAATACAGTTGTCACCATTTTCATATCACCGCACCCCCACCCCACCCATCCCTATCTCCCACCCTCAAACCTACTCCCTTGGCTTTGTCCATGTGTCCTTTATACATGTTCCTTGAAGGACATTCCCCTGTTACCCCTATTATCCTTCTTCCCCCTCCTCTCTGGTTACTGTCAGTTTGTTCTTTATTTCAATGTCTCTGGTTATATTTTGCTTGCTTGTTTGTTTTGTTGATTAGATTTCACTTATAGATGAGATCATATGGTATTTCTCTTTCATTGCCTCCCGTATTTCACTTAGCATAATGCTCTCCAGTTCCATCCATGCTGTTGCAAAGGGTAGGAGCTCCTTTTTTCTTTCTTCTGCATAGTATTCCATTGTGTA
This sequence comes from Anoura caudifer, assembly GCA_004027475.1. Lineage (NCBI taxonomy): Eukaryota > Metazoa > Chordata > Mammalia > Chiroptera > Phyllostomidae > Anoura > Anoura caudifer. Next base: position 12,867 of record PVKU01016082.1, on the reverse strand, counting down.
AATGTACCACTTTTTTTGTTTGTTTTGTTTTTTTTTATCCACTCATTTATGATGGACACTTACGTTGCTTCCAGCACTTGGCTATTGTAAATTGTGCTGCTATGAAGATGGGGTGCATAGGTTCATTTGAATTGGTGTTTCAGGATTCTTAAGGCATAATCCCAGCAGTGGTATTTCTGGAGCAAACGACAATTCCATTTTTAGTTTTCTGAGGAAATTCCATACTGTTTTCCACAGTGGCTGCACCAGTCTGCATTCCCACTAACAGTGCACTAGGGTTCCCTTTTCTCCACAACCTTGCTAGCACTTGTTTGTTGATTTGGTTATGATGGTCATTCTGACCAGTGTGAGGTGATATGTTATTGTGGTTTTAATTTGCATCTCTCTGATGGTTTGTGTTGCTGAGCATCCTTTCATGTGTCTCTGGGCCCGCTGTATGTCCTTGTTGGAGAAGTCTCTGTTCAAGTTCTTTGCCCATTTTTTAATTGGATTGTTTGTCTTCCAGGAGTGTACTTATGTGAATTCTTAATACAATTTGGAGATCAAACCCTTTTCCAATGTATCATTTGCAAATATGTCTTCCCATATAGTTTGTTCTCTTTTCATTTTAATGCTGTTTTCTTTAGCCATGCAGAAGCTTTTTAATTTAATGAGGTCCCATTTGTTTATTCTTTGCTTTATGTCCCTTGCTCTGGGGGACATATTGGTGAAAATATTGCTGTGTGGAATATCTGAGGTTTTCCTCCCTATGTTCTCATCTAGGACTTTTATGGTGTCACAACTTATATTTAAATCTTTTATCCACCTTGAATTTATTTTTTGTGTATGGTGTAAGTTGGTGGTTGAGTTAAATAGAGATATAAACAGCTTTACTCTATTCATTATATATACTGCAATATATGCTGAACATTTAAATGAACATTTCATTTACACCTATTGTTTCTATAAAAATTTTAAACAGAGCCTCAAAGCCACTGAATACTTGTTTGACTTCACGTTTTATTTCTTTCTGAATTGCACCATCCTTGAGCAATGCATCATCATCACAGTTCATTGCGCTGATGAAATTAATCTGATAAAACACCTGTGTGACAGAGAAAATGATATATTAGTGTGATTCATCATTAATGAATATCATCAGCCCATGATCTATTAGTATATTGCTCAAAGGATAGTGTCATTAAGAAAGAGTGAGTTCCTAGTGTTAAATTATGGTGTTGAAGGCAGTAGCTAGAGCTTGCCATATGCAGGAGACAGCAAGTAGATGTGCCAATACAAAATCAAATTCTCTTGGACTTTTATTTTCCTCAAAAGCATGAAGTTTGCATCTTTGCTAGTAAGGCTTCCTGCTCCAAGGCAGCACAAAGTTTGCTCTTATTATTCATCCACTATTAATTGTTTATACATCCTCTATAAATTATATCATTCATACAGCTGACTCACATGTGCTGCATCTCCAGTGAGGAATACAAATGATTTAATTTGAAAATAAAATACAGAATAATTTGGAATATCTTTGAAAAAAATAACCCTGAAGTGTTGCTCTTTCAAATTTTTAGTCAGACATACGTGTGACACAATTGTACTGCACTTGACTAGCTCATGATGTTAACATTTCGTAGGCATTGTCCTGTAACACCTGTGTTAAATCAATGCAATGAGAAAATTTAAGACAGGTTTATTCAAAATAAAATTCAGGTTTGTATATAGAACAGAATTTTAAATTAGAGATGGACATATTGGTAGCAAATTTTAAGAATTCATAATCTGGATCATTTTTGACATAAACTTGATGAGTTTATTATATTAAAAGAACCTTAAAATAAGACTGAACACTCACTAATTTTGTCATTTTGAACAGAAATTAAAAATCACCCCTATCTCAAGGAACCAAAGGTTTTATCTCTTTAATTCATTGCTTTATCCCCCAGATATGAAATGCAGAACAGCTATATTAAGCTCTTAAGGATTTCCCTAAATAGTTAATTAACTCAATTATCTTAATAACTTTATGAAACAGATTCAGACCCCATAGATCATGTATGCATTTGAGAACCATCTACATATATGTATTTTTGAAACATGACTTAAATGACTACTCAAATATTAAAATACCTTGTTATTATTATCATATTTGTGCATCTATATCAGAAGATAAATATGTTCATGTAATTTTATTCTAGTTTTAGAGACTAAGTAACTGCCACATAATATTTTCTAATAGTCCATACATGTCTAAAGTAATAGTTTTGTTAAGATGATTCTTAGTATAAGCAAAAACTGTTAGCTAAATTTATCGTGGCCTTTAGTCCAGTAAAGAAGGTATGGGCTCATTTTCCTCCTTCCTCTTAAATAGGTACAATTATAAACCCTTGCAATAACACCAGAATTAAGCAAAGGGACTCCTGAAAGCTGCTAAGATGGAGGTTTGTTACCCTGTGGTTGGAGGAACGATGCAGTGGTTGGGGGTAATATAGGACCCAGCCACCGGGAGTCTCCTCGGCCTGGCCTTCCCCCACAACAGAAGGCAGCCCAAGTAGGTTCATTCTTCACAAGAGATAATGAGAGTCCTGCTAAAGGCACCAGGCAAACCTTTAAGATCATCAGGAGACCTTCTAACACTAAGTGTCCTGGAGTGGCCATCTCTTTCTCCACAATGCCTGAGACTCCTTTCCCAGTAGGGTAATACCAAGACAGATGGTACTGGCAAGAGACCACAAAAAACAACCTGGTCTGGGAAGCGTTATTGGCGCCTGGGACTCCCATCTCACCCTTCACCAAGGGACATGGAAGGAGGCAAGAGGAAGGCTGGCAAAGAGCCATTCAGAACAAGTAGCCCAACCCAGAATATGTCCATCATCTCTAAAAAGCAGGGGGAATCTCATTAAGTACCAGGCCAGGGAAGCGTTCATAGACCTGATAACTCTGTTGCTTTATGGGGAGACACTAGAATAAGTAAGCAGATGGAGCTGGCAGGTAGAAGCCTAGCACAAAAAGTACCTTTCTGTCCTCAGGTCTAGGACTCCCCTTCTTTAACCAGAGACACAAGGGCAGCTGAAGGACATTGGTTTGTGGATCTTAAAACAATAAACCTTGCCCTGGCTGGTATGGTTCACTGGACTGAGCACCAGTCTGCTAACCAAAGTGTTGCCAGTTTGATTTTCAGTCAGGGCATATGCCTGGGTTGCAGGCCAGGTCCCCAGTAGGGGGTGCACAAGAGGTAATCAGGCAATGATGTTTCTCTCCCTCTTTCTTGCTCTCTTCCCCTCTGTCTAAAAATAAAATAAATAAAATCCTGAAAAAAATACCCTCTGGTCCAAAAAGTCTCTTTACCTTCCTAGGCCTGGGACTCTTCTCCCACTGAGAGCATCTGGACATCCAGCATGCATAACCCCTTCGGCTTCTTCAGTGACTACCAGCAGGGACCAAAAAGTGTCCTGTTGATCTCAAATAAACCAAATTGAGCAAAATAACACCACACAGACTGAAACTTACTGCCATAAAAATACAACCCACAAAAGTATGCCAGGATATGCATGTTCAGCCTATACAGAGTGAATGCCTTCTGAAGTAAAGCTTTAAATAGAACCTAGAGTCTTCTATCATAATAGACAGAATGTGCAGGATATAATTAAATCACCCATCATACCAGAACTAAGAAAATTATACTTTGAATGAGAAAAAATAATCAACTGACATAAACCCTGTGATAGATCAGATATCTAGAATTATCTGCTATTATAAAATGTTTCAACAATCTATTACAAATTATCTTGAAACAATGCAAAAATAGAAAATCTCAACAAAAAATAAAAATTATAAAAAAGAAAAAACTAGATATTTTAGAACTTAGTAATATACTAGCCACAATTTAAAAACATGTCTATGGGCTGAGTAGAAGAATGGAAAAGACAGAGGATAAAATCAGTAACTTTGAGACTCTGATCGATAGAATTGATCCTATCTGAACAAGAGAAAGAAAATAAACTAAAAAAAAAGAGCAACACCACAAAGACATGTGAGACCATAAAGATCCAACATTTGTATCATCAATATCCAGAAGGAAAATAGAAAGGGGGTAAGGCTCTCAGAGCACCAGAAAAATAATGGCTTGAAAACTTGTTAAACTTGTTAAAAATAAACTCAACATTTGTTTAAAAAATTACTTAGCTACACATTCAAGAATCTGCATGAAATCCAAAGATAATAAACTCAAAGGAGTCCACACCAGACAACACAAACATTTGAAAACAAAAGACAAAGAAAAAACCTTGTAAGCCATCAGAGATAAACAACTTAAATGGAAATATCATATTTCGCTGTGTATAATGTGCACCCATATTTTTAGCCCAAACTTCCAGGGAAAAAATCTTTCATTTTAATTTTTAACTCAATTTTTAATTTTTATGTTTAGATCATTGTTTTTTTGTATTTTAAAAGAACTTTAGCATTTATTTTTGAACATTATGGCACAAGATATTTTATGCACTTATAACAAATTTATGATATTTACACATAAGAGAAGACCAAGAATTCTTTGTCACTATCAATATCAGAAGTATCATCTTCTTTAGTTTCATTATTGCCTCCTAGAGTTACACTTTTAATGCATAAGCATAAGTAAAAGAATTAAAAATGTTTATACAGATATGGAATTACTACTACCCATGTATAATATGCATCCTTATATTTCCCTCAAAAATTTGGACAAAAGATTGTGCATTATACATGGTAAAATATGGACACCAATTTGAATTCACATTTGAAAATATGGAAGTCCAAAAGAAATAGCACAGTGCATTTCAAATACTGAAATAGAAGAACTGCCAACTGCAAATACATATATGGTATAACCAATCTTCAGGAATGAAAAGGAAATAAAAACATTCTAACATAAAGGACAATTAAAATAATTTGTTGCTAGTATACCTGCCCTCAAGGAATAGCTAAAAGATGTTCATTGAGCAGAAAGATAATAATAAAAGAATCTTGGAATGTTAAGAAGGAAGGATGATGATAAAAAGAGCAGATACATGGGTACATATCTTTTATTTATTTTTATTTTCTTCTTTTTAATTTAATCTTCTTTGTATTTTTCCATTACCATTTAGTCCACTATACCCCCTCCCCCCAGCAATCACTACATTGTTGTCAGTATCCATGAGTCCTTTTTCCTTTTTGCTTGATCTTCCACCTACTAACACCTCCCCTCCACAGCTACCATCCTGCTCTCCATGTATGAGTCTGTCCCCATTTTTCTTATTAGTTCAATTTGTTCATTAGATTCCACATATGAGTGAAATCATATGGCATTTGTCTTTCTCTGGCTGGCTTATTTCACTTAGCGTAATGTTCTCCAGGTCTATCCATACTGTCGCAAAGAGTAAAATTTTCCTCTTTTTTATAGCCAAGTAGTATTCCATTGTGCAAATGCCCCATAGTTGTTTTATCCACTTATCTACTGATGGACACTTAGACTGCTTCCATATCTTGATGATTGTAAATAACACTGCAATGAACATAGAGTTGCCTACATCCTATCAAATGAGTGGTTTGGGTTCCTTCCAATATGTTCCCAGAAGTGAGATCACTGGGTCAAGTCTTTTAAATAACCTTATCTCTATTCTCCCCTTTCTACTTCATTCCCAATCAAGCCCTATTGACCTCTTTTCAATTCCTTAAATATGTCATCCTCATTATCACCCTGGGTAGAGCTTTTACCCATGGTGTAATCATTGTCTATGTTTTTCTTCTTGTGTTACTCACTCCCATATCTGTGCAAAGTTGGCCCTTTCAACCTTTAATCTAAATATAAGGTTTCAGAATCTCACAAAGCCATCTATGTAGGCCCATTTGTTTGTTTGTTTCATTCATATATTTGTTTTCTTCTTCCAGACCCATTTGTTTCCTCTGTTAGACTGTTCTCATTGGTAATTTATGTGTACATTTGATTATTTGCCTCTTTAATGTGGTTTTTTTAACTAGACTGTAAGCTCCGTTAGGGCATAGTTACTTCTGCTTTGTTCATTGCTCTATACCCAGTGCCCACATGGAGGTCTGTCATGGAATGATGCCGTCTTCACCTTTAACAATCCCCTCTCTTCCTGTTCCTCCCCTTACCTAAAACTCTTCCCTCTGTGCTTTACTTCCTTCTCTTCCGAATCCTCTGGAACCAACAACAGCTTCTCTTTCAAATTAATATCAACCTCTCTCTTTCTCATTCACTTTTAAATCTCTTTAATTCTCTTTGGTAAAACCAAACCAAACCAAACAAAATGTAAACCCATAACTCTTCACATTCTTCCAGTTATTGGAGAAACATTATCCTTTCCCTTCAGAGCCACATGCCCTAAGTCATTGTCCATGCTTACTGAATCGCACTTAGTTATGGCCGCATCTCATCTCCGGCCCCATCTAGCTACCAAAACCAGAATGCTAAAAGTCAGCATTACATCCAGGACAGTAAATAAAGGAAAATCTTAGGCCTCCTCTTACAAGAAATCTCAACAACAGTCGCATACCTGAACTCTTCCAACATTTAGATATCCACTCTACATATCTCTTACATTTTTAGCCACTCCTTATTCCCATTTCTTACTGGCTCACCTTCCTCAACCTAAGCATTAAATGGCAAAGATTCTAAAACTTCATCGTAATCTTAAAACTATTTCAAAATACAACGTTCAAAAAATTAGATAAGATTATCTATACCCACAACTCTAACAAGGCCTAGATGTAGAATCCTCAAAAAGTTACACTGCTGGCCTTGATCATGTGGCTCAATTGGTTGGAGTGTCATCCCATATATCAAAAGGTTGCAGGTTCAATCCCCAGTCAGGGCCCATACCTAGGTTGTGGGTTCAGTCCCCAGTTGTGGCACACATGGGAGACAACCAATCAATGTCTCTGTCTTCTCTCTCTCTCTTTCTCTGTCTCTCAAATAAAAAAACACATCCTCGGGTGAGGATTATAAAGAGAAAAGAAGTTACATTGTTAGATGTAATAAAATAACTGGTATTTGTTCCTGGTTCTTGAGTAGTAACCTATAAATCCTTAGGGTTTCTTGAGTAATAAGAGTATCTTCAATGTTTATAGTTGGGCCTGTAATATCACAACTGATGCTGTATGCTAACAAGGTGACTCAGCTTGGTCCCTTAGATAGTTTGGGCTAATGGAATGACTCCGGATGGAGGCTGATCATGCTAGAAAGACCAATCATGTGATTAGGGGGTTGAGATTTTGAGGCAAGTGATATCAGTTTGACCTCTGGGGAGGGATGAAGGGTGAATTTTGAGTTTGAGTCATGTGGCCAGTGATTCAGTCAATGATGCCTACATAATGAAACCTCAATAAAACCTCTGGATGCTTAACTTAGGTAAACTACTCTGGTTGGCCATACTCTATGTACTCTGCCACATATCAGTGTTCTGGGATGTTCACATGTCCTGACTTTAGGAAGAAAGAACAATCCAAGTTTCGTATTTGGAAACTTTCCAGATCTTGCACTATGCATCTTTCCCTCTGGCTAGTTTTGATCTGAATCCATTTGCTATAATAAAACTGTAGTGATAAAATAGCATTTTTCTGAGTTATATGAGAAGTTTTAGTGAATTATTAAACTTTAAGAGATAGTGGGATCCCCAAATTAGGAGTCATCTGGTCATAAATGAGGGTGGTCTGAGAACCCCCAAAGTTGCAACTGGTGTCTGAAGTGAGAGTAATCTCATGGAAGACTATAGTCTTAACCTGTGGAATTCAGCCTAAATTTGGGTAATTGGTGTCAGAAGTCATTGCAGCTAGCCAAGACTTTTTCTTCTACCTCAAACTATTATGTACAACCCCTTATTAACATCTCCTGTTAAATAGCTCAAAGTCATTAGTTGTTCAACCTATTATAACTAAATTCATCATTTTTTCTTCCCATACCTGCCCTTCTTCGGAGATGCCTTTATTATTATAATTATAATAATAATTATTATTATTATCCTCACCAAAGGACAGGCCCACCAATATTTTTTAGAAAATGAGGAAAGGAAGGGCAGAGAGAGGGAGAGAAACATGTATGCGAGAGAAACTTCCATCCACTGCCTCCTGCATGTATGCCTGGACCAGGATCCAACACTGAAGCCTAGGCAAGTGCCCTGACTAGAATCGAACTCATGACTCCTTGTCCACAGATGATGCTCCACCCAACTGAATCATACTAGCCAGGGCTGCCTGTGTTATTGTGTGACTCTATCACCAATTGCATACCGCAAGAAAGAAACATGAAGTCATTCTTAAGCATTCCCATTCTTTCACCTACCCCCCCAAAATATCCATTTACTTTTGTTTTGATGTTTAGCTGTTGACCTCAAATCTATTCACTGTGAATATTTATACCAATAATCATAATAACCCAAGTTACTTTTAACACTCATTAGGATATCTGTAATAGACTCCTAGATGATTCTGCTTGTTCACATTGCCAATCTATGTTCTAGAGTCAGAAATAGAAATTGTTTTTGAAATAAAAATCTAATCAGAGGAACTTTTCTGCCTCTTTTGGACACACCGAAATCTATTAATGGTTTATAATTGCTCCCAAAATAAAGCCAAAACTAGCGAAAGAGGCCAGAAAGGTCCAGACTGAAATGGGACCCTCCTTACAATTGCAGGCTTACAGCATACCTTGGGTCCCCTTTCATTGTCTGCTGTAGCAGCACAGAACTTTTTATATTTCTGGAAATCTATACCTGCTCCTCCCACAGCAGCAAACTTTATACTTATTCCATCCCCTTGCACCCCTCTTCCCTCTCGTCTTCATCGGTTATCTCTTGTGCAGCATTCTTTAATCTGACAAAGTTTACTCGAGGAAGCTTTCTGTGACCCTCTGATTCTGATGTTCCTAATATATATAAGTTTGTTTTGTGGCGCACAGCATGGTTGCATTTTTTCTCTTCTTATTTGGCTCATGTCCCTCTCAGCAGAATGTGATCTCTATGAGACCTGAGAGCATACTTATTTTCCTAAACATTTTATCACTCGTTCTGGTACTCGGTAACCCATAATATTTGTCAAATAATCTGTTCAATAATTCAATATAAAGAATTCCCCAATTTTAATAAATGAGAAAATAAGCAAATAGATTAACAAAAGCCAAATTACATTTTCATATTGTCAAATTAAACTTTGAACTAGCAAATATTAAGAGACAGGACAGCTTTTAACCTGCTAAGCAGAAAATGATATATGTTGGAACAAACTGATGATTTTCTGTAAGGCTAAATTTGTTATAAGTTATCATTTTATTAGAAAATTCAAATTGTCTAAGTCTTTTAATAGGATTGGGGTCACCTAGTCTTTTAAGATTTAGATAAGATTGTGCCAACCTCATCCAATGCATTCAAAAGAAACCTACTGTTCTCCCAAATGAATATGGGAATTCTTGGAGGACTGACATTAACCCTCAATGCCTATTTCCATGTTCACCATGTTCCTGTAATTTCAATTTCTTTTATTGTTTAGCCTCTTGTACATGTTATTTCTCTCCCACGTAATTTCCCTCCCCTCAAAAGGACTCTCATAAATCTTTCTCTTTAAAACAGCATTAACAGTAAGATTGTCTGCCTGACTTTTACTTGACTAGGGAAGAGTTGTGGGTATTAGAGTTCCTTTACATTGAACACAGACAGCACACTTGTCAACTTCGCACTGATAACAGATGAATTTTGCCTTTCTCATCTTGCTCCAACCTTCTGTCCCTTGCCTTGCTCTATCTAGCTCTTTCCCTTCACCCCTCTCTAAGTCTTTTGAGCCACATATGTTCTCATATTGAGGGGGGTAACTGCCCAATTTCACATTACGTTTAAGTAGTTTGATTCAAGCTCAGTTGGATCAAGTCTGTCTTACATGACCCTTCCCATTATCCTAATGGGTAACACACATATATCTCATCAAGTTGTTTTATTTTTTAAGAGACAGTCCTCTTCTCCAGAGGAATTGTAAACTTAACTTTAAGAATTATGAGTTTTGCCCTGGCTGGTGTAGCTCAGTGGACTGAGTGCAGGCCTGTGAACCAAGCTATCACCGTTCGATTCCCAGTCAGGGCACATGCCTCGGTTGCAGGCCAGTTCCCGGCTAAGGGATGCATGAGAGGCAATCATACATTGGTGTTTCTCTCCCTCTCTCCCTCTCTCCTTCCCCTCTAAAGATAAATAAATAAAATGTTAAAAAAAAAGACTCCTGATCTCAAAAAAAAAAAAAAAGAATTATGAGTTTTGTCATCTAACACTTACCTCTTAAAGAAGAAGTTAATAATAAAGTCAAAGAGACTTACAAGGAAGATAACTGACTTGACTGAATTTCATTAAAAATAAAATGCAAGTTCTTAAATTATGTACTATTTAGTGTTTACAACCCAAACAGAAATATTAACTTAACATCATTGTTACAAACTAGAAATACCCCAGCATATTCCAGGAATTTATCTTTGTTTAGTATCCAATTTTACCCTTCTGAACATACTAAATTATATAAAGGTAAATCTCATTCCCAAAATGTGAAATTATTGTTTGTCTTGTCTGCTAGGTCTGCTGTAACAGAATAACACAGACTGAGTGAGCTATAAACAACACAGATTTATTTCTCACCATTCTGGAGCCTGAGAACTCTAACACCGAGATACCACCAGCACATTTGGTACCTGGTGACAGCCCACTTCCCGGTTCATAAATTGCTGTTCTCGCTGTGTCCTCACATGCAGGAAGGGGCAAGGGAGCTCTCTGGGGTCTGCTCCATAGGCCACTAAGCCCATTCAGGAAGGCAGAACCCTCACGGCTTAATTACCTCCCAAGAACTCCCCTTCTCCTCGCAAATACAACACATTGGGGATTAGGTTTCAGCTGATGAATTCTGAAGAACCTAAACATTCAATTATTACATATCTTCATGCTACCTTTAATAATGCCGAAACAGGCACTCATAAGCAATTGGTTACTAAAATGATAAACACAAATCCATTTTTTGAAAAGTAATAATACATATATGAACGGTGCCATATTTTATAGTTTTATTTTCAATGAACTGGAGAATGTGTATTTTTATTATTTTTTCTTAGCTCCTAACGCAAAGTTAATTCTGGAGAGCTATAGAAAAAAGTCAGCTGGTTTCAGAAGAGTTACACAAGCACACAAAATAATTGCATCCCAAAAGACTAAATTTAAGTTATTGCTGAAAGAGATTTAAGGGTTCCAAGAGTTTCAAATTCCAAAGTATTCTTCCTGTAGCAATCTTAGACTTTTGGCACTAATATTGATAGGCATTTTAGTGACAGAAATATTTTCAATGTAAGTTCACTAAAAGGGAATATAAACCTATGTGTATATTTTGCTAAATTTGGCATATTAAATCTCTTTGGGTTTAGAAAGATGGATTTAAATCACCAGAGAAGCTTTCCCCATACCTTTAAATGTATAATGTCAGGAAAATAAAGAATATAAGTAAATAAATAGAAACCATTGTTCTGCTCTATTAAGTGACAAACCTCTCATTATACACAAAAAAAATTGTGTGAATGATCTTCAGAGCTTTGACATTCAGTAAAATAATTTCATATGAGACTCCAGAGTAGCTGCCAGCTAGGAAAGAACAAAAGAAAGAAAACTGAAGTTCTTTGTCAAAAAGAACAGAAAAGATGAAGAATGCTGACTAACGAGACAGGACAATATTCCCCCCAAACAGCCTGCAATGTATGAATAGCCTTGAAAAATACACATACCTTCTAGTCCAGCAATTTCACTTTTAACCCTTCTTGACAGCATGGATGGAACTGGAGAGCATTATGCTAAGTGAAGTAAACCAGGCAGTGAAGGACAAACACCGTATGATCTCACCCGTAAGTGGAAACTAATTAACAGAACAAACAAATGAGCAAAATAGAACCAGGGACTTGGAAATAAAGAACAAACTGACAGTGACCAGAGGGGAGGTGGGAGGGGGATAACTGGTGAAAGGAGGGGAAGAGACAAGCCAAGGAACATGAACATATGACTCATGGGCATGGCCAATGGGGGGATGGACTGTGGGAGTCGAGGGAGGATGGGACAGGGGAGAGCAACTGGGAAAAAGGCAGAACAACTGTAACTAAACAACAGTAAAAAATATGTTACAGAAAAAATGGCAATTTTTCCTCAAAAAGTAAATTATCAGGGGAGGAGGCAATGATTTAAGCATGAACCCATTATTTGTAATAGAAATAAATTAAATAATTCAAACTCTCAAGAATAGATAACTAATTAAATTATTGTACTATGTTATGTATAGCCATTGAATGGCAAGAGAAATACATACTATAAAATAATAAGTTAAAAAATCAATTAAGACTTCCAGCCAAGATGGAGGCTTAGGCAGATGCACTGTGCCTCTTCTCACAACCAAAATTAAGGACAACAAAGATTTAGAAACAAGAAAACAACCAGAACTCAGAAAATCAAACTGTTTGGAAGTCCAACAACGATTCATCCAGACCGGTAAGAGGGGTGGAGTCATGGCAGGAAAAAGCGGAGGTGCGGACCAGGCATGCAGGCAGCAGCGGCTGGCAGCCCCCAGGTGCACAGGCGGCGACTAGCAGACCCCGGGCACGGGGCGGCAACTGTGCAGAACCAATGAGGCCGCGCAAGGCAGCTGGCTGACCGGGTGGTCCCACATTCACGCGCAGATAATCCAGGCCAAGGGGAAGCGGTGGGAGGGACTGGAATCAAAGGGTGAGGAGGGCAAGTGCTATTGTCTCCTCTCAGACCCCGCCCCTACATATAGCATCACTACCCAGCGACTGGGCTGCCCCGCCCTGGGGAACACCTGAGGCTCCACCCCTCACTACGTAACAGC
>PVKU01016080.1:0-15874 GCA_004027475.1 Anoura caudifer | reverse complement strand
GTTTGAGCCATTTTCATTTCTGGGTTTTTTTTTTTTGTTTGTTTGTTTGTTTGTTTTGTCTAGTTGCGGCTGTTACGTAGTGAGGGGTGGAGCCTCAGGTGTTCCCCAGGGTGGGACAGCCCAGTCGCTGGGTAGTGACGCTGTATGTGGGGGCGGGGTCTGAGAGGAGATAATGGCAGTTGCTTTACTCACTCTCAGATTCCAGTTCCTTTCACCGCTTCCCCTTTGCCTGGATTATCTGCTCGTGAATGTGGGACCACCCAGTCACCCAGCTGCCTTGTGCAGCCTCACTGGTTCTGCACAGTTGCCGCCCCATGCCCGGGGTCTGCTGGTTGCCGCCTGTGCACCTGGGGGCTGCCAGCCGCTGCTGCCTGCGTGCCCGTCTGCACCTCCACTTTTTCTTGCCGGGACTCCGCCCCCTTACCGGTCTGGATGAATCGTTGTTGGACTTCCAAACAGTTTGATTTTCTGAGTTCTGGTTGTTTTCTTGTTTCTAAATCTTTGTTGTCCTTAATTTGGTTGTGAGAAGAGGCATGGTGCGTCTGCCTATGCCTCCATCTTGGCCGGAAGTCTGATTTCATTTCTGTTGGTCTTATATTATATAGGGATAGGTATGGAAATAGGAAGAAGAGAAAAGATACCTCTGATATAGGCCTTGCTTTCAGAAAAGCGTAATGGCCAGTGAAGGGCATAGCTCATGTTCATCAACATCAGGAAAGTGAATCAAGCAAGAGAGAGGATTGATTTCTCGTTTATTAATTAATCACTCAGATATTTATTGTGTTTATCCCATGTCATGTTCTATTCTAGGCATCGAGGACAAATGTAACTAAGATCAGATTCTTGCTGTCAAGGAGGTCACAGTCTAATTGGGGCTCAGGTGAGCGTGCTAAAAAAGCTAAGGGGCTGATATTGTTTAAGTCTCTACCATCTTTCATCGGACAGGTCTTTAATACACTGTGCAAACTCTCACCCTAAGCCCTTTGCACTTCTTCTGCCTGGAATGCTCTGCCACCAAGATACTTACATGGTGTAGCTCTCACTTCATTCGGATTTCTGCTAAAATGTCATCCTATCAGGGAGGACTTTGCTGGATACATAACTAATATAGTACTCTCCTTTCAACTCTCCTATCCCTCTTACCCCAATTTATTTTTGTTCTTAGCATTCATCATCACCAGCCTTGTTATATATTTATGTTTTTTGTTTTATTATTTTGTCTGCCCCTGTAAAATGTAAGCTTCATGATAATAGAATTGTTTTTGTATTGTTGAGTACTTTATATCCTTAGCACCTAGTACAGTGTCTTCTATGGAATGGATGATCAAAAAATACTTTTTGATTAAGTAAGGGAATTAATGAATCAGGCACAATTGAGTAGAGTCTGGATAGGGTATTATAGTGTCACCAAGGAGGGAGTGGTTATGTTTACCTGGGGGCAAAGGGTGGTGTCAAGAGGTGTGGTCTGAGAATGGGGAGAGGGTGGAAGTAGATAGCTTTTTCATGTGCTATGACAAGAGAATGTCTTAGGCAAGGGATGTTTTTAAATCTCATCCTAGTGGTGTGGCATTCTATATTAATAAACTTTTCAAAATTTATTATTTATTTATAGTCTTTTTAATGTCTCTGCCTACTAATGAGTAGTCATTAACTTTTCTACTGGTTGTAGATTTCTTGAGGGTGGGACCAAGGTTTGTTTGTGTATGCTCAGAGCCTGACACAGTGACTGAGAAGTAAATTAATAATTGTTCCCTTAGAGCTGGAATATTCTAGAATTCTGTGATTCTTCCTTAGCAACACTTTTACAGCTATTGTTTAAGATTCTTGCAGATGATGCACTTTTGGTCCATTAAATATTATAGCTCTGGCTTCTTTCCCATATCTTTCATCTGGGAGATTCATATATCTACTTCTTTCATTGCACTATAATGATTTATTTATATGTAGGTCCTTTCCATTAGACTTTGAGCTGTTGGAAGACAAGGACTTCTTTAAAACTTTATTTCCTATAGTGTAGCTTTGTGCAGTATCTGGCACATGGTAGCTCTGCAGTAAATGTGGGATGAGTGAATAGAAAATTAATGAGACTAAGTGTAGAAAATTACCATTTATCAAGTAAACACACGAGAGGGAGAAAGGATAATTTGTGTAATAGGCTAAGTGATAGATTTTAAACACCTTAATGATTCTCCCATCCTCAGATACTTCCAATAGTTCCCCTAAAGTCAACATTCCTAAAATAACCAGCCAGCCCAGTGCCTGTCTCCCTACTATCAATGTTCATGGATTATGTGGAGACACCTACGAATAAATTTGTACTTTTTTATCATAGCCTTGAACCTTCATGTCAGTGTCCCTTAGGTGGGAAAAATGTTAATGAATACATCTACTTTGATGCATGTAGATAAATGTGGTGTATCATTATTGAAGCATCATAGCTGTCGGTCTCCAAATGTACAAGTGCTGATAGTGAGGTATGCCTGGAAAAAGTCCAGCCATTGTTAATATAATGAGAATGGTTTGTGTGGCATTGATGTACCCTGGCAGCCAAGGAGAGTGGACTGGAATGCTCATGCGCATGCGTGAACAATGACAACTTTACTGTAATAGTCAGTGGAGCAGTGGATACTGTTGAGCGAGCATGTGTACTTGCATTAAACATGACTGAGTAGAGCAAAATCTGCATCAAATTTTGTGTTAAGATTGAACATTCCTCCATGGAAACTGTTTGGATGATTCAGAATGCCACAGCTATGGGCAACTGGTGATTGGCAGCTTCATCATGACAATATGACCACTTACGCATCACATCTCATGCAGAATTTTTTTGAGAAATATCAAATTACCCAGGTGACTCAGCCCCGCTATAGCCCAAATTTGGTGCCTTGTGATTTCTGTTTTTTCCCAAAACTAAAATCACCTTTGTAAGGGAAGAGGTTCCACACTGTTGATGAGATTCAGGAAAATACAGTGGGGCAGCTGATGGCAATATGGAGAATTGTATGAGGTCCCAAGGTGCCTACTTTGAAAGGGACCAAGGTGTTATTGTCTTATGTACAATGTTTCTTGTATCTTGTATCTCGTTCAAAGAATGTCTCCTTTTTCCCTGCTGGATACCTTCTGGACAGAGCTCATTATATGGCCGTGGTTCCCACTCTTAATGGTCCCAGAGTGTAGGTGCTAGAAGGAGCCAAGCTCAGAGGGACTCAGATGGGTATTTCTTCCTTCCACTCTACCTTAGACATACTACTTGCCCAAACAATCAGAGTTTAGAAAATGTAGTTATGACTGTTTTATGTGACTATTTTAATACTAAGCCAGAAGGAGAATCATTGTATATATAAGCAGTACAATAAATCTACTACTCCTTCAATGTCTGTGTTTATAGGTTCTAATCTTTTTAAGAGTTTCTGTTTCCTCACTGAATCTTCATTCACTCAACAAATATGCATTGACTGTTAATTATATGCAATGTTTGCTTATGTATAATATTTAAATACTTAACAACAACCACAACAAAAAGCCAATGAATATGCTTTGAACATGTACTTTTGTGCCCACCACTGTGGCATGTACCACTGGAGATAGCGTGGTATGAGGCAAAGAAAGTGCATTTTGGAATCAGACATCTTTGGATTCTGGATTATCTAAGACTTTTTACTTAATCTGTATTTTGACAAAGTATTTAGATTTCATACTGGTCTACCCTATCCATTTCTACTGTTAGTTTGTCTTAATTCAGACTGCCAAGATTATTGCAGTAATTTCCAAATTTTACCTTCCTTCCTCAATCATGTACCCTTTCACTATATTGTATATATTGAAATTTTTTAAGTTTTGTTTTGTATATTAAAAGAATACTTTGGTATGTCATTTTACTGAAGCATAGCTTGAATCACATCACTCCTTACTCAAAAGCTTTCAGTAACTTTCCTGTGCCTTATAAATGAAATAAAATTTCTTCAAATTGGTATTTAAGACCCTGTAGTATGGACCTTTTCTAGTCTTCCTTTGTTTCACTACACTGTACTTGTCCAGTGCTTTAAACAATCTGAAATATTCACTGTATGTTAAACATGCTTTTTGTTGTGGTTTTCTTCATTATTCTCCTGTCTTAGGCCTCTGACTCTATATCCTTCCTCAATCCCCACTCCCAACACCAACTTTTCACCTTTTGAATAAAACAACTTACTGTTTAAGACCTATTTCAAGTATCATCTCATCCATAAAACCTTTTCTGCAAAATATTATCAGATGTGTGTGTGTGTGTGTGTGTGTGTGTGTGTGTGATGTCTCCTTGTACTAACCAATTATTTGAATGTGTCTCACAATGTAACATATTCTGCTTTGTAATTTTGGCTACCTGTCCCTAGAATGTAATAAGTACTTTAATGCTGTAAATTATTTCTTATTTCTACTTTAAATTTTCTGATGGACTTGAAATAGAATCTGGTACATAGTTGTGAGTTATTGATAGAATGGAAGGAGCTTTGGAGTCAGGCTTGATTTCAAATTCTGTCTTTGCTGCTTACTGGTTGTGTGACTTTGTATAAGTTACTTAGCTGAGCTTCAATTTCCTTCTCTGGAAGGAAAACTTATACCTACCTTACAGGGAAGAAAATAGTAAATATTAAATGATATAAGATATGTAAAACATTTGGAACACAGTGGATTTTATATTGAATGATAGTTATTATTGGTTGAGAAACAAACTAGTATTTTTTAATGGAATTGATCAGTGGGAAACCTAATTAATAGTTAACAAAGGATGGGAAGATATAATTGGAGATTGCTAGTCTACTTGATAGACATGAATTTGAGAAATCACTGGAGATATATGTATATAATCTCAAGTTTTCTACTATTCTTAAATGTTAGAAGAGGGATTTCAATATAACTTCCCAGTATCACTTAGTTGAGATGAACAAGGCTGAAGCCTGATTGTTCATTGCATTCTGTCTGGTTGTGACTATTTCTTCTCATACAATTTTCTTTATCACATATGAGGAGTTTGAAGCTGGTATTAATTTTGATTTATTATATAACATCACTTGGGTTTGATAATACGTGATCTGATTAGAACAATTAGATGTTATGGAATAGTTGGAAAAAAGGGAAGAGTGCCTTTTGTACTTTGGTTTATGGACCTGTAAAGAGTTCTGATTTAATAGTTCTACTAAATCTTGATAGATTGTACATGTTCCTGGCACTAGTGTTATCCAAAACATTGTTGGTTTCCTAAGAGTGTCATTGGATACTGCTAGGAAAGAATTTTTAACATCCTTCCTGTGTAGTTGAAAACCCATTGCAAGAAAAGTGTAATGTTCAATAGTATTATTCCATTGGTAGCACATAAATGTTTCTACTTACACTGATTGATTCTTGTCAAGTGCCTAACTGCCTCCTAGGTTCAGATATATTTCATGTTAATTTTTATTTAGTATTTTTTATTTTTGAAAGCAAACAGGGAATAAACCATATATTATCACTGCATTTTTTTTTCCAGAAGCTAGTGAGAACTTTGAATCTATAACAATGCAATAATGGGGAGGTAAATTACCATAATATACAATGGGATTTCATATCCTAGCAATCTTCTATAGACTGCTAACTTGAATCATACCCATGTGCAAATTATTCATATACTATGATATCATAAACATAAATTAGCTTTTACTATGTTAAGAACAGGACACTTTTCTGATATATTCAATATGCTTTTTCTTCTAATATTTATAACTATTTGGAAATAGTAAACCTCTTATATAAGATGAGGGACATTCTTTTTTTAATTTTAAAAAAGTTAAAAATTACAGTTTACATAAAATACTATTTTGTATTAGTTTAGGGAATATAGTCAATAATATTGTAATAACTATGTAAGGTACTAGGCGAGTACTTGAAATATTGGGAAAGAGTCACTTTGTAAGTATATGAATAACATTCTAAAAGTAGCAATTCATTGCTTGAATTCTGAGTCCCAATGGACAACTATAGAAAGAATCACACACACACACACACACACACACACACACACACACACAATTTTAAATTATTTTAACAGTAATAAAGAAGGACTTATGGTGTTGTAATGATATCATATCTATTAACTGACCTAATGAGATTATGACTAAATTCAGCTCTGTGCAAAATTATGAAGGAGGTTGTCTCAGAGGCACCACAAATTCAATGTGCCCCAAACTTAGTGATCTCCTCAACCCTGATCCTCCTCCTGTCTTTTCTATCTGAGTCTGTTGGCATCCTCGTGTACTCTGTCACTCAAACAAGAAATCTCCTTAAGGTTAAACCATACCTTTCTTGACTTTGTGTTCTTATAGCCTAGCATCATGGCTGATAGCTAATATAAAATCAATAAATAGAGAAAATAGGAGAAATTGGAAGAGTGCTTCCGCAAAGTTTCTACCACTGTATCTACCAACTCACTTAAATTTGTACTCTATCCTATTTCTTTACTGGAGAAACTGTTTCTGCTCTTGTTAGAATTTAACCTTTTCACTTGTACATTAGATCACATTTTTTTCTCACATACTCAAAGATATCACTTCAGCAATTCCTTTCTCTACATTATTATTATTTTTTCTATACTGTGTTATTTCTATCAGCATATAAATATACTGTTATTTTTTTCTATCTTTAAAAATTGCAGTTTCCCTTATAACCCTGTCAGCTACCACTTCCTTTTCTGCTCCCTTTTACAGAAAAAAAAAATATTGAAAGAGTTGTTTGCATCTAGTATCTTTCTCCCTGGAGCCCATTCAGTCAGGCTTTGATGAACCATACCCTCCTCCAAAATTGCTTTTCTCATGGTCACAAAAAACCTCCAGGTTGTTAAATCATAGTTTTCATCTTATATTCTTATAGTTTTATTATTTTTTTGCATTTGCAATGTATTTATTTATTTATTTATTATTTCTAACATATGTGTTTAATGGGTTCTTTTTTCTTTTTTTAATTTTATTTTAATTGTTGTTCATGTACAGTTTTCTGTCTTTTACTCCCATCCCAGTCCACCCCCCAGCCCTCCCCACCTCCCTCCCATTTATGTTTTTATAGTTTTATTAGCAGAATTTGACCCATCATGACTATTCCCATTCCCACCTCTATGATATATTTCTTTTGGGGGCTTCAAAGATGCATACTATCTCTCTAATATTCTTTCCTTTCTAGTGTCTGCTTCTTAAAGTTTATTGGTTCCACCTCATTCCTTTACCTTCTAAACCCTGGAATGTTTCAGGGCTCAGTTCTTGCACCTTTTTCCTTTCTCTCTTTACAGTTACTCCTTTTGGGTATCTCATCTGATAACTTCACTTTAAATATCATTTACACACTGTCATATATCTCCAGTACTGATATCTCTCTTACTAGATTTAGATACTTATTTCTAGACTCATATATTTATTAGGGTGAGCCCATATGAATCATTGGCTAACCGACAAAATTGGCAGAAATAATAAAAATGCTGTTGTCTTGAGCTACAAAGTTTTTTTGATTTTTTATATAGCTATGGATACAAAATGTAAGGGTTGACTTCATCACTTTGAAAGCAAATGTAATGCATGATTTTTAAGTTTCTAAATTTATTTGCAAACTGTATTGATAGATTTCAATGTTAACAGCAAATACAAATGCTAGTTGATTCATGAAAATGCAAATTATTTATTCCCTTTCTCCTAAAAGAATT
This sequence comes from Anoura caudifer, assembly GCA_004027475.1. Classification (NCBI taxonomy): domain Eukaryota; kingdom Metazoa; phylum Chordata; class Mammalia; order Chiroptera; family Phyllostomidae; genus Anoura; species Anoura caudifer. Next base: position 8,172 of record PVKU01016080.1, on the reverse strand, counting down.
CATTATCCATGATGCATAATAATAAGAAATAAAAATAACAATTATGTTGTCTCCATGCAAACAGACAAGAGAGTTACTGTAGTTAGTCCAATACTACAATTCATGAATAAGGTAGAATTCAATTTTATGAATCACTCAGTAAGTTTAGTCTTTGACTATTTAGTGAAAGTATCAGTGTTTTTTAAAATAATAAATATAATGAATTGAATGCATGATTTTTTCCTGTCATGAATCTGGGTCATTATGGTGTGAATTACTTACATATAGGTAAAATTATATTTTATAATAAATATTGAATATACCTAAGTAAATAATTTCAATTTATTAATTGCCCTTTATTGTTAATCTCATGCATTGTGTACTATATTTAGAGAAAAGCTTATACTAACAAATTGTCAGTTCTTTTATATGAGAACAAAGAATGCTTTTAACATTGTATGGTGATATAAAAGATTGTATGTTCTATATTTGAAGGTTTCTGTTGTGAGAAGTTGTAAGTAAACTGCAAAATTTTAAGTGTTAATAAAAAAATCCCAACTAAGGCCTATCAACACAGTATTTTTAGCCCACATACACTGAATAAAGGACATCCCTAGTGCATCCAGATCAGGAGTGGTGCTGTATAGACTGCACCAGTGAGTCCCACAGAAATCCTACCACAGAAGGCCACCCCATAAAGACAGGCAGTCAAAGCAGGACAATCTGAGACACAGAAACAAGTGAAAAGACTTACCTAAAATGGGTAGCTAAAGAAATAACCCCCAATCGAAAGGAATGGTGGAATCCCCAGAAAAAGACCAAAATGGAATTGACACAAGCATATAGAATTATCAGACATAGAATTCAAAATAAGGGTTATCAGAATGCTTAAGGAACTCAGTGAGGATTTCAAGGAACTTAATGGGAGCTACAGCAACATGAAAAAAGACATAGAAACTATGAACAAGAACCAGGAAGAAATGAAGAATGCATTAGAAGGAATCAAAAGTAGGCTAGATGTAACAGAGAAACAAGTCAGTGGACTGGAAGAAATGGTAGGAAAAAATAACCAGTCAGAGCAACAAAATAAAGGCTAAAAACAAATGAGGATCATTTAAGGGAGCATCAGGAAAACATGAAACATAACAACATTTGCATCATAGGAATATCAGAAAGAGAAGAAAAGGAAAAAGGGACAGAAAACATGTTTGAAAAAGCAATGGCAGAAAACTTCCCTAAGCAGGGAGGAAAAACATCACGCAAGTTCAGGAAACACAAAGGGACCCAATAAAGATGAACCCACAGAGGCCCACTCCAACATACATCGTAATTAAAAGGGCCAAATTTAAAGACAGAGAGAAAATCTTAAAGGCAACAAGGGAGAAACAGTTAATAATATACAAGGGAGATCTGATAAGACCATTAGCTGATTTCTCAACAGAAATACTACATGCCAGAAGGGATTGGTATGAAATAATCCAAGGAATTATAAGCAAAGGCCTGCGACCAAGACTACTCTACAGAGCAAGGCTCTCATTTAAAATGGAAGGTGAAATAAAGAGCTTCCCAGACAAAAGTAGGCTAAAAGAGTATATCTCCATCAAGCCAGCACTGCAAGAGATACTAAAGGGACTGCTATAACAAGGAGAAAAAAGCGGGGGCATGGGTGGGTGGGAGGAACACAGGTATGGAATAAATGGCAATGAATAAGCACCTATGTATAATAACCTTAAACATAAATGGATTAAATGCTCCAATCAAAAGACATACAGTAGTTGAATGGATGAAAACATGTCTTGCGTATATGCTGTCTATAAGAGACCCACCTCAGATCAGATGATCTACAGGCTGAAAGTGAAGGGCTGGAAAAAATACCCAAGCAAATGTATATGAAATAAAAAAAAAAAAGTGTGAGCAGCAAGACTTATATCAGACAACAAAGACTTCAAAACAAAGGCTATAAAAAGAGACAAAGAAGGTCACTAAAGAAGTAGTCCACCAAGAAGATATACCCCTTATAAACATATATGCATCCAGCATAAGAGCACCTGAATATATAAGGAAAACCTTGGAGCACTTCAAGAAAGATATCAATGTTAGCCATTAGAGAGATAGATGCAAATTAAAACCATAATGAGATATCACCTCATACCTGTCAGAATGGCCATCATTAATAAATCAACAAACAACAAGTGCTGATGAGGATGCAAAAGAGGGGAAGACTAGTGCACTGTTGGTGGGAATGCAAACTAGTGCAGCCACTGTGGAAAGCAAAATGGAATTTACTCAGAAAAATAAAAATGGAACTGCATTTTGACCAGCAATTGTACTGCTGGGAATATACCCTAAGAATCCCAAATCACTAATTCAAAAGACTTATAAACCCCTAACTTTATAAGAGCACCATTTACAATAGCCAAGTGCTGGAAATAGCCTAAATGCCCATCAGTAGAAGAGTGGATCAAAAAACTGTGGTACACTTACATAATGGAATACTATGCAGCAGAAGAAAGAGGGAACTCCTACCTTTTGTGACAGTATGGATGGAACTGGAGAATATTATGAAGTGAAATAAGCCAGGTAGCAAAAGACATACTAACTTCCAAAACTGAATCAAGAAGAAGCAGAAAGCCTGAATAGACCAATAACAACCAGTGAATTTGAAGCAGCCATCAAAAAACTCCTGGCACACTAAAGCCCTGGACCAGATGGGTTCACAGGTGAATTTTACCAAACATTTAAAGAAGAACTAACTCCTATCCTTCTCAAACTATACCAAAAAATTCAAAAAGAGGGAAGACTCTCAAACTCTCTTTATGAGACCAGCATCATCTTAATTCCAAAACCAGATAAATGTAGAACAAAGGAAAACTATAGGCCGTATCTGATGAATATAGCTGTTAAATCCTCAACAAAATATTGGTAATCTACAATTAGCAATACATTAATATGATCATATACCATAATCAAGTGGGATTCATCTCAGGGATGCACAGATGGTACAGTATTTGCAAAGCAGTAAACGTAATACAACATATAAACAAAATGAAGGACAAAAATCACATGATCATATTAATAAATGGTGAAAAGCATTTGATAAAGTCCAGCTCCCATCTATGATCAAAACACTTGGCAAAGTGGGAATATAGGGAGCATATCTCCATATAACAAAGGCCATGTATAAGAAGCCTACATCCAACATCACACTCAATGGGCAAAAACTAAAAGCTTTCCTCTTAAGATATGGAACAAGATAAGGGTGTCTGCTTTCACCATTCTTATTTAACATAGTAGCGGAAGTTCTAGCTACAATGATGAGACAAGAAAAAGAAAAAAAAAAGCATTGAAATTGGAAAGGAGGAAGTGAAACTGTCAGTCATTAGTCACAGAAAACATGATAGTGTATGTACAAAAGCCTATAGTCTCCATCAAAAAACTACTTGGCTTAATAAGTGAATTTGGCAAAAGAGCAGGACACAAAGCCAATATTAAGGAATTGATGCATTTCAGAGGAGAGGGGAAATGCGGATAATGGTGGAAAGAAGGGGAAGGGACTAGTTAAAGAACATGTATGAGTGACCCATGGACATGGACAACAGTGTGGGAATTGACTGTGGGAGTGAGGGGTTGGATGGATGGAGGAGGGCAAAGGAGGAAAATTGGCACAACTGTAGTAGAGTAACAATAAAAAATAAAAAACCAGTATTTTTAGGGATTAGCAATACATCTACAGTCCAATGGTGCAATTTTCTAGCATGAATTTATTTCAGTTTTTTATTGTTGCTCAGTTACAGTTGCCCCACCTTTTTACTCATTGGTCACCCCACCCCAATCCCCACACTTCCATAGTCAATCCCCCCCATTGTCCATGTCCATGAGTCCTCTATTCATGTTCCTTTTCTTGCACTTTCCCCTTCTTTCCCCCTTTATCCCCTTCCCCCACTCTCCTCCCCTCTGGTCACTGTCAGTTTGTTCTTTATTTCCAAGTCTCTGGTTCTATTTTGCTCATTTGTTTGTTTTATTGATTAGGTTCCACTTACAGGTAAGATTATATGGTATTTGTCTTTCAGAACTTGGCTTATTTCACTTAGCATAATGCTCTCCTGTCCCATCCATGCTGTCATGAAGTATAGGAGCTCCTTCTTTCTTTTTGGTGCACAGTATTCCACTGTGTAAACATACCATAGTTTTTATCCACTCAGTTACTAATGGGGACTTAGGCTATTTCTAGCACTTGACTACTGTAAATAATGCTGCTACGAACTTTGGGGTGCATAGGTTCTTTGAATTGGTGATTCAGAATTCTTAGGGTATAGTCCCAGAAGCTGGGATTACTAGATTGAAAGGCAGTTCCATCTTTAGTTTTTTGAGGAAATTCCACACTGTTTTCCACAGTGGCTTCACCTGTCTGCACTCCCACCAATAGTTCCCTTTTCTCCACAGCCTTGCTGGAACTTGTTCTTCATTGATTTATTAATGATGAATTTAAACCACTCATATTAGAATAGGCAGTCAGGACTTTGCTTTAATTTATTTTTAATGGCAGTATCTATTGTTCCCTACAAGCAATAGTCAAGCAAATACAACATTGGAAATAATGATTACCAAGTCTTTTAATTGACATGAGAAAAACTGGGTTTATTAAGATAGCACAATTATTGATACTTGGTTGATAATTATTATAATTATAGCAATTTTTCATATTTGTACAACACTATAGTTTTATATTTTAAAAGTTTGTCACATTTATTATTTCATATTTTGTCAATATCACTTTGAAGCAAATGTTAGATTATCATGAACATCATCATCACATCCATTTTAGACATGAGGGCACTGCAGTTCAGAGAGGTAGAGTGAATTTTCCAATATCACCAGACTGATGAGTAGACAACCTGGGAGTAGGATTCCAGATTCTTTGAAGCTCTCTAAAATCAATACCAGTAAACACTCAATGAATTTATTAAGTGTCACAGAAATTAAAACACTAGAAATACCTTTCAAGAGGAATGGAGAATGTTATTTATATTGTATATAGAAAACCCCAAACACTCCACCGAAAAACTACCAGATCTAATAAATGAATTTGGCAAAGTAGCAGGACACAAAACCAATATGTAGCAATTGGTGGCATTTTTATATAAAAACAATGAACTATCAGAGAAATTAAGATAACAATCCCATTTACTATTGTGATAAGAACAACAAAAATGTTACCTAGAAAAAAATTTAACCAAGTAGGTAAAAGGTTTGTACTTGGAAAATTACAAGATACTTAGGAAAGAAATTGAGGAAGATAAAATGAGTGGAAGCATCTACTGTGTTCATGGATAGGAAAAATTAACATCATTAAAATGTCCATACTGCCCAAAGCAATCTACAGATTCATTGGAATTCCTATTAAAATGCCAATGGCATATCTCACAGATCTAGAAAATATATTTCAAAAACCTACATGAAAATATAAAAACCTGACTAGCCTAAGCAATCTTGAGGAAGAAAAACAAAGTTGGAGATATCATACTACCTGATATCAAACTATATTACAAGGCCATGGTAATCAAAACAGCATGGTATTGGTACAAGAACTGGCATATAGATCAATGGAACTGGACAGAGAACACATATATAAACCCACACCTTATGGCTCACTAATATTTGATAAAGAAAGCAAGAACATACAGTGGGCTTCAGAAAATGATGTTGGGAAAAGTGCACAAATATGTGCCAAAAAAAATGACACTAAACCACCAACCTATGGTATTTTTGGACCATAAGACACACCTAGGTTTTAGAGGAGGAAAATAGGAAAAAAAATTTTGAAGCAAAAAATGTGGTAAAGTATTTGATAACATAAATAACATAATATTCCACCAATGTAAATGTAAACAGAACTCAACAGAAGCTATTATTCCTTCTAAGTTTGGGGGTGTGTGTCTTAGAGTCTGAAAAACATGGTACATCATACACAAGATTAAACTCAAAATGGATCATATATTTAAATGTAAATATCTAAATCAATGGTCTCCAACCTTTTTGGCACAGGGACTGGATTTATGGAAGACAATTTTAACATGAACCAGAGTGGGTGGATATGGTTTTGGGATGATTCAAGTTCATTACATTCAAGGTCACCTCCTGCTGTGTGGCTTGGTTCCTAACAGGCCCAGACCAGTACTGGCCCAAGGCCTGGAGGTTGGGGACCCCTGCTCTAAACCATAAAAATCTTAGAAGAAAATGTAGGAAGTAAGATTTCAGACATTTCTTGTAGCAATACTTTTGCAGAAATATCTCCTTGGGCAAGGGGAAAAAGGAAAAAAAATAAACAAATGGGAATACATCAAACTAAAAAGCTTTTGTACAGCAAAAGAAACCATCAACAAAATAAAAAGAGAATGCACTGGAGGGAGAACATATTTTCTAATGGTACATCTCATAAGGGGTTAATTTCCAAAGTAGATAAAGAAGTTACACTACTCAACACCTAAAAGACAGAGAACAAAAATTAAAAACAGGCAAAGGACATTAATAGACATTTCCCCAAAGAGGATACACAGATGGCCAGTAGACATATGAAAAAAATGCTCAACATCAGTAATCATCAGAGAAATGCAAATTAAAACCACAATGTGGTATCACCCCTCCACTAGTCAGAATTGCTATCATCAATAAATCAACAAAGAAGTGCTGTAAGGATGTAGAGAAAAGGCAACTGTTGTTCACTTCACTGTTGGTGGCAATGCAGTCTGGTCGAGCCACTATGGAAAACAGTATGGATTTTCTCAAAAAGTTGAAAATAGAACTGCCTTATGACACAGTGTCCCCAGTTCTGGAAATATATATAAAAACACTAATTCAAAAGAATATATGGACTCTTTTTTTTTCATTGCAGCATTATTTACAATGGCCAAAATCTGGAAACAGCCAAAGTGGCCATCAGTAGATAAGTGGATAAAAAAGCTGTGGTTCATTTACACAATGGAATACCACTTGGACATAAAGAAGAGTGAAATGTTACCTTTTGTGACAGTATGGATGGAACAGATTATTCTGCTAATTGAAATAAGCCAGTCAGAGACAGACAAATACCATGCAACCTTATTTATACGTGGAATCTAATGAACAAAATAAACTGATGGACAAAGGCATGAATACAAGGAACAGACTAACAGCAGTCAGAGGGGAGGGGTTGGGGGGTAGATGGAAGTAGGCAGTGGTGGGAAAATGGGGAAGGAAGGAGACTTTGCTTGGGCAGACTTTGCTAGGCACACAGTGCAGTGTGCAAATAATGTTTTATTGTATACTTTAAACCTGTGTGGTTTGGTAAACCAATGTCACCTCAATAAATTCAGTTTAAAAAAAGTTCTCTCAAGCCATAAAAAGACATTAAAGAAACTCAAATGCAGAGGGTGGCAGGGGGGAGAGAGAGAGAGAGAGAGAGAGAGAGAGAGAGAGAGAGAGAGAGAGAGAGAGAGAGAGAGAGAGAAAAGAAGAAGAAGAAGAAGAAGAAGAAGAAGAAGAAGAAGAAGAAGAAGAAGAAGAAGAAGAAGAAATGAGAATGTTATTTAGACTTTCATATACTGTCTGAAGGATTAGTAATTCTTCCTGAAACAGTAGAGACAAGAGTGGAAAGGGCACAGAGTTCCTAGTCTGAGGACATGGGTAAATGTTTCAGCTCTGTTATTTAACTAGCTTTGTGTTCTTTAGCAAGTCATTTATTTTATTCTACTTAGTCTCCTCATTAAAAAAATGGGAAATAAATGTTTTTTTAGGATTACATGGAAGATAATGAATAAACCTTTGTTGAGTAAAAATTATAAGCAGGCACTGTCTTAGGATATTTATATCTGATTCTTCATTAAATAAGCTATCATGTAAAGGTTCTTTTTTTTTTAATTAAATTTTATTTTAATTGTTGTTCTTATACAGTCTTCTGTTTTCTACTCCCATCCCGTCCCTCCGCCCCAGCCCTCCCCAGCTCCCTTCCATTTCCACCACCCCCCCCCCTAGCTTTTGTCCATATGTCTTTCATACTTGTTGCTCTAATCCCTTCCCCTTTTCCCTGGATATTCCTATCCCTCTCCTCTCTTGTTCTCAATTTCAGTGTCTTTGGTTATATTATGCTTGTTTGTTTGTTTTTTTGATTAGGTTCCTGTTAAAGGTGAGATCATATGGTATTTGTCTCTCACCTCC
>PVKU01016079.1:0-15873 GCA_004027475.1 Anoura caudifer | reverse complement strand
AACCCAGGACCAGTCTTCCCCGGGATGCGAGTCCCAGCAGGACACCCCCGACGGAGAGTCTCCTGGCACTTGGTCTGCAGTCTGGGCTCATCGATCCATGCACCCGTGAGCCCTGGTGGCCGGCCTCCTGCCCAGCTGCCCAGGCTCCTCCTACAACTTGCCTGTCCCCTGTCCCGCCACACTCTCGATTACCTGCCTCCCGACACTTTCTCAGACAAGTCGGTCCCCTTCTCATCTCAACCCATCGTGCAGCGTTCCCTCTGCTGAGAGCTCCGCTCTCTCCAAGGATCTCCTAAGGGACTCATCTGCCCCTTGTGGGGGGGGGGGGCGGGGCTTTCCCCAGCCGACTTATCTGTACCAGTCTCACATTCAGTCTTCACCTCTGTCTTGTTCATTTCCATTTACTTACGTTGTCACTCCTTGTTCCTGGCTACTTCTTCTACCCGGTTCTGCGAAGGCTTTGCCTCACTGACCGAGACACAGCGGCGCCGCCAGAGCCCCCACCACAGCCCCCGCCACCCAGGGCAGACTGAGTGATTGCTTGATGAAGAACTTAAAGACCTCCACCGCCATGGAAGTGTTTCCTGGGTTGCCGGAGCACAGGCAGCCTGCAGCGGCCTGGAGGATCAGAGCGCGGAGCGGAAGACAGCGCCACGTTGGGGCGAGCCTTCACTTCAAAGTCCGCAGCCCTTCCCGCACCGCACGCCTGGGGCCACGATGCCGTCAGCCGCCCACCCCTGCCCACACGGGTACAGTAGCATCTCTCCCTGCTGACCTTTGCATGAGAATAAAACAGGAAGTGGCTTGGCACCGAGGATACCTGAAGTTTGACATTTAAAAATCCATCCTCAGAAGACATAATATCCTGACTCGCTTTGTGCTAAAAGATTCCTTTCTAACATCGTATTTCATTTGGAATATGCATTAGTGTTCTCCAAAGAAACTGGGCAAATAGAAGACCTATGCATATTTTACACACACACACACACACACGTATGTCTACATACGGGGTCTGTCCAGAAAGTGTGCAGCCACATGCTATGAAGAAAAGACATTTATTGAAGAAGATACAAGTAGACACTGTACACAGGACAACGACACCTCGGTCCCCATTCAAAGTAGGCGCCTTGGGACCTCACGCAGTTCTCCCAGCACCTCTTCCACTGCTCAGAACACTCTGCAAAGTCCTTCGTTGGAATCACCATCAGCTGCCCTGTCATATTTTCCTGAATCTCCTCGATGGTCTGAAATCTCTCCCCTTTCAAAGGTGATTTTGGTTTTGGGAAAAGCCAGAAGTCACAGGGAGCCAAATCTGGGCTGTAGGGGGGCTGAGTCACCTGGGGGATTTCATGTTTTGCAAAAAACTATGCACAAGACGCGATGCATGAGCAGGTGCATTGCCGTGATGAAGCTGCCAGTCACCAGCTGCCCACAGCTGCGGCCGTTTTGTCAAACTGCACCCCTCAACTGACGAAGAACACTGAGGGGGTGTTCCTTATGAACTGTTTGGCCTGGAGGGGTGTACTCATGACGGACAACACCTTCCCACTCAGAAAACGCAGTTAACGTGGTCTTGATCTTGCTGTGACTTTGCTGCGCCTTCTTTGGGTGAGGGGGGACCGGACGCCTTCCATTGTGGGGACTGGGCCTTTGTTTCTGGGTCATATGAGCTGTAGACCCACGATTGATCTCCGGTTATGACCTTGAGGAAATCTGGTTCATTGGTAGCGTTTGAATCAAGTCATTAGCAACTGCTACACAATGTTCCTTCTGCTCTGGTGGCAGAAACCATGGGACAAATTTTTCCAGGACACGTTTCATGCTGAGACCCTGCATCAAACTCTCAACACGGTAGTTTCTGGAATCCCCAGATCAGCTTCCGGTTCTCGCACTGCCAGTCGCTGATCTTTGTTGACTGCAGCCCGTACACGTTCAACGTTCTCAGGTGTTCTGCTTGCTTCAGGCTTCCAGAATGTGGATCCCTTCCAACAGATTCTCGACCGTCTTTGAAGTGTTTGTACCACACTTTTATTTGCGCTGCACTCATGGCATCGTCACTGAAAGACTTGTAAAACCATCCAGTTTCCACGGAGGACTCTTTAAGGTTAATGCAAAACTGGATGCAGATTCATTGCTCTACTTGCTCAGTCATTTTGTATGTGGCCGCCACACAGTACACGTGCTCACTCAGCAGAGTCTAACCCCCCCCCCCCACTGACTAGCACAGTGAAGTCATCACTGTTCACACGTGCCCATTCCAGTCCACTCTCCTTGGCTGCCAGGTTACATAGACGTCGTGCAAACTGTTCTCATTATATTAACAATGGCTGGATTTTTTCCGGACAGACCTCATATATGTGTTAAAATGGCAGCAATAATAATAAAGCAGAGTTTGCAGAAATTCATGGAGAAATAGAAAAGATACTAGCTGTAGGGGCCTCCAATTGACTACTTTTGATCCAAGACAATGAAAGTGAACGAAGAATAATTAAGGACAGAGGACACGAACGATATAGCCAGCAAGGGGGAAGAAAATTCCGGTGAGGACCGAGGTGCCTCTCTGCCCCCCTGCCGAGCCCCGCTGTTACTCACCGTACACGGGAGGTGTCCACCATGAAACTGAAGACATACGAAGTGTGACTGAAGAGGTACCTCTGTCATCATTCACCAGTGAGCGTTTAGCCGCAACTGCAGGAGAGTAACCAAAGTCTACAAAAAACACGAAGGAACTTACTCTGTAATATGGATTAAATTAAATTAATCTATCTCTGTTTTTATGGTTTTTATAAATACGGACAACTACCAGGCAGAAAACACCAAAGATGTAAAACCCCACTCGTAGTTGCAAAAGAAGTAAAACATCCGGGAGGACTTGGCCGGAAACGGGGACGACACCCACAAGACAACCTGGAAAGCTCGGCCGCTGAACACGCGGAGCAGACTAACTGGTAAACCACCTCTCGCCGCCCATCCTTCCGGGTCAGCGCTCCCATGAGCCTTCCTCACGCAGACTCAGGTCTCCTCCCATGTCAGGAAAGGTTTCCTAAATTCTATGGCTTTTTCTTTTCTCTGTTTTACTCTTTCATTTTCTTTTTTTGGGGGAAATTTACCAATGCAGTAATTGGGTCCCCTTCGACTATCTTCTACAATCCCTGTTTTCTCCCTGTGATTATTTCTACATTTCTTTTTTCATTTCTGTTTTACTTTGCTTGCTTTTCCAGTTTCTACCCTCCATCTTTTACTCTCTTCAAAGCCTATTTCCTGATGTGCTAACATTTAGTCTTCATTTCTGACATGCTTTTATTCTATCCGTTTTTTTTCCTGCGAGCTGCCAGGAACTACTTAACCTTCTCCTATCGTTGACACCTTTGGTCTGAGCAACATTTCCATCATTTCTTCTGTGCTGTGGTTTTCTTGTATAACAGCAATTGCTTCAGCATTATCATAATATTGAGTTATAACTTTTACCTGCTTTGTGCATAATTTGTCCTGTTGAAGTTTCTTCACTTGTAGAAAAGTTTACTAGTTTTAAGAACACTTTTCCTTGTCGTGTCCTCTGGTATGTGCTCTGGTTGTTCCGCGATACTCATATTGAATGATTTGCATTTTTCTGGACTTGGTAATAGTCAGAGCTTCTTGGAGAAAGGAGAAGGGGCAGAGTGCCTGTCAAGTCTTCGCCAATCAAAGATGACTCTTGTTGTTACACAGGTAGGTGTTTCCTTAAACGACGGCGTCTTTCTTCCAGAGCCTCATCTGGTCAGGAGAGGTGCTGGCCAGGCCTGCGTCTGCCTGGCCCCCACCAGTGGCCGCCCCTCCTCCCATCCATGCGGGTCCGGACCTTGCCTGCCAAGATCCTTGACTCTTTTTGGAAGGTACTTTCATTGATTTGTTTGTTTACTTCATTTTTTTTTTTAATTTCCCCCCTCATTTTGCATTATATTTAATTATATATATATTTTGAAATTTTTAGCATTTTTTATTGTTGTTCAAGTACAGTTTTCTCCAAAGTATATAAAGAACTCACATGACTCCACTCTAAAAAGACAAGCAACCCAATTAAAAAGTGGGCAAAGGACTTGAGCAGACACTTCTCCAAGGAAGACACACAGAGGGTCCAGAGACACATGAAAAGATGCTCAGCATCACCAGCCATCAGAGAGATGCAAATTAAAACCACAATGAGATACCACCTCACACCAGTCAGAATGGCCGTCATTAACAAATCAGCAACTAACAAGTGTTGGAGAGGATGCGGAGAAAAGGGAACCCTAGTGCGCTGTGGGTGGGAATGCAGACTGGTGCAGCCCCTGAGGAAAACAGTATGGAATTTCCTCAGAAAACTAAAAATGGAATTAACTGCCTTTTGACCTGGCAATTCCACTGTTTGTTTACTTCTTATTTGTTTGTTTCACGGAAGCACTAGAAGATCGGCCTTCGGGCTGACTGGGGATGTTCCTCACCTCTCACTCTGCCTCCCCCCCACCACACCCAGGTCCTGGGAGACCCGCCCAGCTCCCCGCAGCCCCTGCTCAGCACCCCAGCACTCCCCTAGCAACGCGAGTTTCCTGGGGACTCCGAGCTCTGCGTCCCCTCAGCCCCTCGGCCTGCCCCCATCTCCTCACCATTCCGTCTCGGTGCCTAGAGGGCCGGCTGCAAATCCCATCAGCCTCAGTCAGAAAATTACTTTAAAAAAAATTTTGGGTCGCACTTCCAGTAAAAATGGATTTTGTGGTTGTCTCCGTCCATCCTCCCGTTGCTCTGCCTGTTCTCCAGGAAGGAACGAGGGGCCCCTCGGAACTCAATGGCAGCAGCTTTCCTGCCGGGAGCCCCACTGAAAACGTCCTTTGCTGCCGTCAGGCTTGTCCCCAACGTGTGCGGCTGCGGGAGCAACGGCGGGCACGCCGGCCAGCGCACCATACGCCGAAGACTTCAAGGGCTACGAACCACGCCAGCAACACCACGGAGCGACATGTGGTCTGTTTTCCTTCCTCAGCAGACATGTCTTTGTCACGAGCCGGGTGGCCGGATTCAAATCTACCCCTTACCGACTCCCCGGAGCTCCACCCGGGCCCCCACCCCGCCGCCCACCCTGCTCCTCTGCGATAACACCTCTGTGGGGGGAGTCACGTTCCAATTTCAGGGGGCCTGGAACCTGCAGCAGGACCCCGATTGAATTTATCTCGACTTCGCTAATTCCCAAGTTCCCTGATTCACCGCTTGCTCTTCATCTACAGGATTCCTTAAGTCAGGCCCCTTCCGGGGCTCACAGAGCAAAAGGCCTGGGTGAGACGACTACCTGGGGTTTTAAATCACTCTCGTGGGCCCTGAGTTAGTGGGGTTCTGACGGAGAGGCCGCCCTCCCTCTGACAAGCGCGCCCCCTTTCTGGGCGCTGCACCCTCGTGACCGGCAGCTTCACCTCCCCAATAAGACAGTGAGCGTCCCCACCCCTGTGACCGGGGGGCCTCTCCGCGTCCCGCGGGGGCGTCTGGGACCGCCCAGCACTCTGCAAAGTGTTCTGAAAGTTTGCTTTGCATGTCAGTAGTGTTTTGGTGTGCGTTTGTCTTTTTGGTGGTTTGTTTTTGTGTCCTAAACACAGTTCTTTTAGAAAATGGATTGCCTGCTTCTATGCTTTTTGAGCTTTTACTTTGTACAGTTTTAAAGGTGCATTACATAAAAATTAGGGAGACTATTTAAGGAAAACAACGTAAAGAAGAAAAGAAGAAATCACCTATAATCCCGCCATCCAAGACTGTCGTCTTCACTGCAACGCTTCCGTCTTTGTGCAGGAGGAACGTGGGGGGCTCTCCCCCTGTCCAGCCCACCGCCGCGCGTGAGGGACGCCTGTCCAACCACAACCCTATTCAGGAGCGGTCCCTGTACAGAGTTTCATGTTGGAATATAGCAGCCGGAACCCGAGTTCACCCCAAATGCAGGGATGACATCGCAGAGACGGATGCCCGCATCTCCTGCGTCTTGTGGCACAGACGCGGACGCGCTTGTGTCTGTCTGCGGCCCCGTGGCTCTCGTTGTTGATGCCACGTCGTGCCTGGATCTCGCCTTCCCTCCCTCGGAATCCAGCAGCAGCCCCGGCCGAGCCGGTTCCACCCTCGGAAACCCTGGATCTCCGCGGTGACCGGCGTGCCGTGCGGTCCACAGCAGATGGCGCTTTGCGATGCTGTGTTTCTCTGCGAGGCAACATTTTGTCCTGCGTGCTGCATTATCAAAAAATCAAACATGTAATTATGCAAATGCGCATGCCTTTATAATAATCAAGTTTTATTGTAAATGGCTGATGCACATCAATTGGATCCTGTAGTGCTGTTTTAAGTGCGGTTTAAGTGGCTTTTCAGTGTACCCAGAGGCCACACAAAAGCATCTCTGGAATATTAATAAAACCCTGAATCTCTGAGACCCCAACTGGAATCTCATTGCTTGCACTGAATGAAACAAAATGCTAATCCTTTCCTTTAAAAAAAAAATCCCCTTTGTTATTTAAAACACTGATATTAGTATGATATGAAGGGCCATTTCATTTTAAATTGTATTTTAATGTAGTTGTTAAAATAATGCCTCATCATACTATATTCAGTCTTCACAATGTAAATTTGATGAGACATGAATCCAATCATTTTGCAACAATGAATGCGGTCGTGTGTTGGAACCGGTCCGGTTTTTCTACTTCCATAAATCTCTGTTGCCAGTGGCTGTTTACCGGCCTCACTTCTGGAGGCGCCGGCCGTCCTCCGTGGGGCTGGGGATGGTGAATATTCATCGCAAAAACAATCGACTTCTTAAAAAAAAAAAGAGAGAGACAAGGGATCTGAGCTGAATTCCCAGGAGCATCTTGGAGCAGGGCGGCAGCGCCGGCCGACAGTGGGATTGATTACTGAGCAGCATGTGGGTTT
Organism: Anoura caudifer; assembly: GCA_004027475.1. Lineage (NCBI taxonomy): Eukaryota > Metazoa > Chordata > Mammalia > Chiroptera > Phyllostomidae > Anoura > Anoura caudifer. Next base: position 8,967 of record PVKU01016079.1, on the reverse strand, counting down.
CCGCATAGATGGTTTCCCTGGTGCCGGAGCCCACACGCCTCTCCCCAAATACAAACACTCTCACACGTTCTGCTCTGGCTCAACCAAACAGATGGACTGTGGGTACCGATCGTCAAGGGCTGTACATTATTTTTGCTTGTCTTTCCAAGAGAAGAGAGAGGAAAGGAGGAGAGAAGCAGAAGACAACAGGAAGGAAGAGGAGCGCGTGGCTTTAAAGGGAAGACAGTGGCCTTGCGAGGTCCTGTCCCCGCCCACCGCCTTCTCCGTTTCCTGGGTTCCGTGGGTGGTCGCAGGCCGTGTTGTCAGCGGCCGCCACGCCCCGGCGAGATGACGCACGCGCTTTTCCCTTCAGTCTGCGCCCGTGTGCCCTGGCACTAGCCTCTCTCTCTTGCCTCTGGGCGTTTCTTCCTCCCAAACATGTGGGTCGCTTTGGCGTGTCCTTGCCTGGACAGCGCCGTCAGATCTCTGCAGGACTCTCAGGCCCGGGTCCCTCACGCACTGGCCAGGTCCACCGTGTCCTCCTCGTCCTCGTGGTCCCTCCGGGGTTGTCTGCTGTCCTGTCTGCTGTGCCCCTTTCCTTACGAGAATGACATCATCTCACCTCTTTCAAGTGTCCATGTCTCCGCTTACCCGCGCCTCCGATTCACCACGATGGAGACAGGCACGCACGGAGATGAACAGACGGCGGGGTTTCTGGCAGGGGCCGAGGGCAGGCAGGCTCACCGGAGTCTCTGGCATGGCTTCCGCATCTGCCTACCACACGTGCGGACATGAATCTCATGGACTCGCGTCTGAACCCTGGAAGGTGCATTTTAGTCGGCACTCACGCTTTGAGAATCTTTAAGAGAATCACAGCTCATGGTCACCCTCGGAGGCACCAGCCGTCCACGCCCGTTCCGCTCCCTCCCGCCCCCAGTCCTTGCCCTGGTGATGCTGAGACGGGGCAGTTGGGGGCAGTTGTGCAAAATCTCTGGGTTTGGCTACTTGGGACTGTCGTGGGCTCTTCACTATCAAACCGCATGGCCCAAGGGCCCTGGAAGCAGTGTGCACACGTACACACACCACACACACACACACACACACACACGTGCACTGACTGCTGTCAGGGAGGGTCAGGCACCATCTGTCAAGGTCAAGGGGGCTCTGGCTGGTTTTCGGACTCCAGTCCGCACGGCTTCCTTCTCCAGCCACACCCCTGCGCCAACCCCTGCACCCACGCGTGTGTTCCCATGCCCGTCACCCCTGGGATTTAGTCAAATGCCATCGCGTGAGAGGCTGAGGGCTGGCGGGAGGGTCCGACAACAATTCCTGTCTGTAAACTCTGTATGAGTAAAACATGTGCTTTATCCAGGCTTTCTAGCCTTAACAGGCACCTTTTGTACAAACATACAAGCAAGGTCTAATCAGGCCTTGCCTTGTGTTTGCCCCAACGGCCTCTCTTCGTTCTGGCAGGTGGGCTCGTGCCCGGCCCGGCCCGGCCCGGCCCCCCTGTGCGTCGGCAGCTGCCCGAGGCGGCGCCTCTGGCCTCTGACCGCGTTTCACCAGCGCAGGTGACATGAGACACAGCTCCTCCGCCTCTGGTTGGACTGTGGGTGACACGACCCTTCCAGCTCAGTCTGCAGATCGGGAACACAACCACAGTAAGGCACGCAGCCGCAGCTCTGATTTTCGGGAGCCACCAAAGACATGGTCACGTGTTCCATCCACTCCAGCTTCTCCGGCAGAAGCTGCTCCTGCATCGGAGCCTGCTGATTGCAAGCGCGGCCCTCCAGGGTTTGGCGCGGGCGAAGCTGCGGCGGGCCCCAGCCGCGTTCTCACGTGACTCTGCACTGTGGAATCAGGATCAGGAGTCGAGGACGCTGCAGGAAACGCCCATTTTCATGGCGTTGCTGGTGGCGTGCGGGTTCGCGGGCACCCCACGTGCTCCCACACGACGCCTCCCTCAGGAGATGCCTGTGAGGTTCATTTCTGCACCTCTCTGGCCCCTTTGCTCTGCTTGGCTGTCGTTGCGTGTGATCCTTTTCGGGAAAAGGGCCGTCTTCTCCCTCAGAGAGGGCTCTCGAGACGACCACCGTGACGGTGTGATCCTGGAACTGAAGATCCGCTTTACCAATCCCAGGATGTCCCCGAGTCCCACGTCCCTCCTCCCAGCACTTAACAGACCCGTGCCCACGCACTGGCACCAGACGCTCCCCGCAGGTAAGCAGCAGCTGCTCCTCACCTTCCAGACGGAGGTGCGTTCAAAGCTGCCGTGGGGTTAAACAATTTCTCCAGGGTCAGCCAGTGTTTCGTTGGGGACACACTTCAAAGCATCAGTAGTATTTCTATTTCCCAGCTTGTAGCCATAATTACTAGACCTGGAAAAGACAAAAACTGGACACCATGGGGAGAGATCTTGTTTAAAAAAAAAAAAAGAAAGAAAACTTTTTTCCTTTTCTTTTGTTTCGATGAAGTAAACAGCGTTTCTAAGCTTTGGCTATTTGGAAAGGGGTAGGAAGTGAGCTCATCATGGTTGAAAGTGATGGTTTTACAAGTGCAGTGATTATTGGGAAATTGATTCTTATTCTATAACAGCTTTACACAGTCAAAGCTATTTCCATAAACTACATGTGTGAACACTTAGCTATTTGCTTAAACCAGTGGGAAGAGAAGATGTTACTATCCCACCGTAAATATAACGATGCTATGTGGCATTTGAGTTTTAACACAAAGCTCTTTATGTGTTTACTGTTTTTTCCCCACTTCTTACTTTGAAGTTTTGCAACCCACCAGGAAGAAAGCAAGAACAGCGCGATCAGCTTCGTTGTTTTTAAATCTTGGTTTTCCGAAAGGGGAAAAGACCTGACTACCAGATCAATGTAAGTTTTTAAGTTTTTTCATTTCTCTTTAATTGCTTCTTAATTTCTTATTGATCCACTAACTAAAGGATTATCGTTTGATTCACCAAGTGAGTGGGCAAGAGCGCCAGGGTGAAATCAAACCGGCTGGCCCAGCCGTCCCAGCAGGAGCCAGGCTGCGCACTGCCCTCGCTAAGGCGCGGCGAGGAGGGCAGCCCGGCCGGAAGCTGCGGAGCTCACCTCCGGACGACCTCGTCGCCCGGCTCTGCGGTGCCCGCCCTCCGGGACGGTCGCAGGAAAAACCGAAGCTGTGGCTGCACTATCATGAGATTTTGCTTCTTTCGTTTTGTTCCTGGTTGTGATGCGGAAAAAACCGAATTGAAAGGGTCGGTCGGTCGTTCAACCAGACCCCTGCCCCACGTCGGTGCATGATGGTCCATGCGGCTTCTGGTTTCGTAGAAAAACCGAAGCTGTGGCTGCACTATCATGAGATTTTGCTTCTTTCGTTTTGTTCCTGGTTGTGATGCGGAAAAAACCGAATTGAAAGGGTCGGTCGGTCGTTCAACCAGACCCCTGCCCCACGTCGGTGCATGATGGTCCATGCGGCTTCTGGTTTCGTCTCCGCTCCCTCCTCTCTGCCCTTTCTTTCCTTCTCCCGATGGTCACCGTGGTCTCTCCATTTTAATTCAGATTCTGTCACTCGTGTTCCATCGGCTAATGCGGAACCCCTACCTCTCTCCTGCCTGAGGACCTGGAGCCCGGCTGAGCACCTGCCCAGGTCTCGTGGTCTCCGGGGAGCCACCCTGCACCCGACCCTCCCTCCTGCACTTCCTCTGCTCGCGCCACCTGGTGCCACTGAACACCGTGTGTCACCTGCCTGACCATCGTCCCATTGCCCCCTAAGCGTCTGGTGACCAGCTCCCTGCCGGTGGGCCTGGTGTCGTTACAGCCCTTCTCTGTCACCTTCCTCCACCTGCACAGCCACAGACCTTGCTGCACAGGTCGGGGGGACCAGGTCCTGAAAGGGAGGGGCTCTGGGAGCACAGGGTTCGGGGGCCAAAGACCCAGCTGAAGGTCCAGCCTGAAGAAAGTCAGGGCCCCAGCAGGGCCACGCGGAGGATGTCACAGCCTCAAGATGGGTAAGTCCCAAGGAGCATCTGGGCCTCCCTGACTGTATGTAAATAGGGGTCAGCCTCCAAACCGACACCAGGTTAGGGGCACGTCCACTCAACTACTTGAACTCGGTGGGAATACCTGCGGGGCCCAGGGGAGCGAGGGGCGGGGCATGACGGACAGGTGAATGGTGCCCAGGGAATGCCGGCTCATCGGAGTCCCTTTCAGAGCACGCGAGGGAAGCTTCTCCGCCCCGGATGCTCACGGCGCAGGCCGCGGTGCCCAGCACAATCTGCTGACCTGTGTTTCCCCGAAGTCCCCAACCTAAAGTCTGCCTACCGGCCACGTTTTCGGGCCCTGTATCCAAAGGACCATGGACAAGCTACCTTCAGGGATGGGAGTAAAAATTTGTTACGCGGCTTCATTCAATAGGTCACCCCCAGATCTTTTCAACGGCCAGATTTTTCTTCTCAATGCACGGCTCTCCACGGTCTTCTGTCGAGAACCGTACGTTCTAGGACCGTGGCCAACTCACAGACCCCACAGAGACGTGCGTGCGGACCGCCTTTACCAGCTACAGTCCCGCAGGGGGGCACTGGCCCCTCCGAACCCCCTTTCAGCACCACTTCCGAGTGGCTTCCCTGCCACCTGCACAGCAGGCAGCCCCTCAAACATCTCCCTCTCGTCGCCGGCACGGGAGGGCTGCCAGGTTCTCCGCCCTCCGACGCGGACGTAATGTCCGGAACTCGACTTTACCTCCCGTTTCCACCCACAAGAATAATCGTGGATGCAAGTTCCAAGATGCCGGCGGATGCCGGAAACCGCGGGTAGTGCCAATCCCGGCACACGTGAGGTTTTTCTTGCACCTACACACCTACAATGAAATTAGGTACAGCAAAAGATTAACAACAGGAACTGATAACAAAATAGGACGGTTGCAACAACACGCTGTAATAAGAGTGAATAAGAGTGATGTGAATGTGGTTGCTTCCTCTCTCTCTCTCTCTCAGCGCCTGCCAGTGCTGTGCCGACTGTGTGGACACGCTGGACGCAGGGCGACGTGCGCCCCGAGCGGCGCAGAGCTGGGCAGCTCCGGAAGCCACCACGCTGCGTGGAACGGGGCGCGGTCACAGCGTGCGGTTTCTTCATTGAATGTTTTAGACCAGGGGCGACCGGGGGGAACGGAAACCATGGTGAGCGGGACCGAGGACAAGGGGGCTGCAGTGTCTGGGTTCACGAGGCCAAACCCAGGTGCAAGTGGGGTGTGGGCAGAGGTGCGGGGTCCGTCTCTGTCCTCCCCAGGCAGGCCAGCTCCCCGTCGGGCACGTCTCTCCTGTAGCCCCGGGGCGCTGCCGACGGCTGGGCTGCGCCTCGTCAGGGAGCTTTCGTGTCTGCCCGCTCAGTTCTCGACTGTTCGAGATTACGCTCAGTAAGCCTTTGCTCATGTTCCAATAATAACAACATCGATCTCGGTTAACTCTTCCGAGCACTTCTTGCGCATCAATTGGCATCCAAGTACCACAAACCTATTCATCTAGATGTAAATACGAACGAAAAGTGTTTCCACCCACCTGCGGATGGGGACGCGGAGACACAGGGTAGAACAAGGCCTGAGGTTGCCTAGGGGCCGTGAGACTCCTCGGCTGGAAAGCAGGCAGTGCAGGCCTGGGTCCAGGTTCCCACGGCGCCACGGCCTGGCCTGTGGCTGCTGTAGGTGGCTGCAGAGGGCGCCGCCCTGGCCAATGCCTCCGGGGATGTGGGCTGCCTCAGGCCATTCCCCTGCAGGGGCGCTGTGGCTGCCCCGAAGCTGGCTCGACTTCCGCGCTGCGCGGTGGGTGCGTGCCAGCTGGCAGGGCTGAGAGAAGCCGCCCCGCTCGGAATTTGAAAGAATGAACCCCTCACACTCCGCAGCGACATGGGGCGACCCCACGTCAGGGAGGAGAAGTGAGTCGCAGGTGGCAGTCCACCTTAAACAGCGAAAGGGTTTAAGCTGCTCCGGGGAAATGAATGCTGTTTTTAATTGCACTTGAATAATGCCATGGCCTTGATCTCCAAAATTAATGCTTCTTGTCGCCTTGTGTCGGAAGGATGTGTCAGTTGATTAAACTCTCAGTGGCAGATGATTTTTAAGCCCTTTATACTCTTCGCTCAGCGGTGTCTGTGCGACAAGCACGAGCCGGAAAGCGAGCGGGTGAGGGCCCGGCTGACAGGCTGCCAGCTAAGCCGCCTGTTGCCGGACGGGACGGTGCGGGTGCTTGTGGGGGCGTCGGCTCCCTGGCCGACAAGCCCACTTCCAGGTGACAATGCACATGGAGTGCGTTTCGGAGCAACGGGGGCTGCTCCTGGGAAACCCGGGGACCACGGGAAATGTCATCCCGCTTTTGGGAGACGGCCGAAGTACAGGACTGAAGGATGCTGGGGGGACGGCTTCAGCTCACCGGGGGCCGGGGGCACCTTCCTGCCCTTCAACGCCGACAGGTCAGGGTAGCGAGGCCACGGGAGGCGTCGGCCTCATCTCCTTTACCCTTTCTGGACTGACTGGTGGCGGAGTCTCCTGCGAGACACACGAAACCGCCTGACCCCGAGAGGCCATTTGTTCTTACTGCCAGAAACGACGACCGGGAAGCAAGCAGCGTGCACACCCGGCGCGTCCCCGACTCAGCTCAGGGGAATCGACGGGGTCTGGCTCACAGACCAGCGGGGGCGGGGCGGATGGTCTCCCTTCCTCACCCACGGGTCCCCCACCTGGGGTTGACGAATGCAAATGAGAGAGGATGCTAAGTGGCAGGCCTCAAAGGAGCAGGACAGCGAAGACGGGAGGCTCCTCTCGCGAGGGGAGCGGCAGGGTACGTGTGCAGCCGACGGTCGAGGCGGCGACCTGTCATGATGGAGGCGTGAGTGCCCTCCCTTGGTGAGGCAGATCAGCCCGCAGCTCCTCACGTGACCGTGTTCACTGTTGTGTCGGTCACAAGACCCTCGTGTGACGTGACAACTGCGCAACGACGTCTGGTCACCAAGCCGGTGTCAGCGGCGAGCACACCCGGCGCTCTGGTAAGTGGCCTGATTTCTGGTCTCCTCTTTCACAAACCGCCAGTGAGCGCAGTAAACGGGCCTCAGGTTCCTTTCTGGGCGGCTGCACGAAGCTTCGTGTTCTTGGAAACTCATCCACTAGGATGGCCTGCGGGGGAGAAGCTACGGAAGAGAAGACTGCATGACAAGCCTCCTCGGCCAGCCTCTGCAGGGGTGAATCAATCAATCAATCAATCTATCCAGCTGGCTGGCTGTCTCCATCATGAAATGTTGTCAGTAAAATTTAAAGCATATATTAACATATTTAGTTTTAATTAACTGGCAGTTGGCTGAGAACAGGACCAGAAACACAAGGACCCCATGCTGATCCCCGGATTTCAGGTTCATTAAAAGAAAGAAATAGAAATACACGTGAAATGAAAGCAAAACACACAAAAAGCTAGTCTTCTTTTTTAAACTTTTGTATGGGGAGAACTCTATTTGGACTATAATTAATCTACAAGCTTAGCCTTGGGAAGAAGCTTTAAATGTGCGAATCAAATATCTTCCTTATTATCCACTCTGATAATTATTTTTTGATCTCCTTATTTTCTCCTTCTGTGCGTATTTTCTGCAGAGGGGCAGACAAAGCTCACACATGTTAAGCAACATGAAAGTGTGGCCCACCCGTGAGCCATCGGTGGGCTTTCCTTGGAGGACACGCTGGCGTGACCAGGAGGCGCCGCAGGCGTTGAGACGGGGGCGGCTCCGGGTCCCGGGCGAAGGAGCTCCCCGGTCGGGACCCCTGCCTCCCCGGGGCCCCGCCCTGCGCGGCAGCTCTGAGCACCTGCCGTGACTTCAGCCGGTCCAAACGCAGCTTTGTTTGGCCAGTCACTGTGACGCGATGGGGGACACATTTGGGAGACAAAATAAGAACCAGGTAAAATCAGCTTCTCGGAGACTCTACTTTAAGTCCCTTCTGCCTCAGCCCATCCCCAGACATTTGTGTGCTGCTTGGAACACAGATGCTTCGAGACAAAAATACATTCTGTCAAGAATTTTTTCCTCCTGGACTTGGAATTTCATTCTCTGACAGGTTTTTTAGATAGCATTTTTTTTGTCACCGTTGAGTTCTGGTGGATATTGAAGTGTGTCAGTGTGGAGTGCTGTCTCCATCCACAGAGGAGGTCCCTGCTTCGATCTCTCCCCTGGCCCTGCGGCCGAGAGTGGCGTGGGGAGGGGCTGGAGCACCTGCCCCAGGCACAGACAGGGCTGGCCGAACGCCCGCCTGCAGGGTGTGAACTTGGCCTCCTGGCCAAGTGTCCTCTCGGGCTTTTCCCCGTCTGCTGATTCCCGTAGATCACACGGCGTGCTTCTGCGACCAGCCCCCGGGAGGCGGCCGCCAGACCATGGGGCCAGATAGGACAGCGCGGCCCCTGGGGTCTTTCCTCCACAGATGCGCCCGGTCAGGTCTCGTCATCTCACACCCTAAGGACTCTGTCCAGGGCATCTCAGTGATGCTGGGGGTGAGAAGACACCACATGTCCTCTCTGCGCTGTGGTCTTGGGAGCCACCCTGCCCGTCGTCCCTCGAGGCTGCTGCCCTGACTCCCGGGCCGGGGAGGTGGCGGCGAGGAAGTCGACCCCAGAGAAGCACATCCTCTGAAGGGGAGAAGGCGCCCAGCTGCCTCACTAACTAGACAAGCGTTTGAAGCCCCTCGCCTGGTCCCATGGTTTTCAAACAGCGGGGATAATGGAGAAAAGCAAGAGGAGGCGGGACTCCAAGGCGAGGACTGGCCGGCGTGGTCCAGTCCAGTGGGCAGGCCCGTGCAGGCCACGCTGCATCGCCCCGCAGGTTCCGGCTGAGGAAGGGCCCCGATGCACAGAGCCCCGTACTTGCTCACGGTCGCGTCTCTGCTAGGGTTCCAGGGGGCCTGCATGCATGCTCAGCAAGGTGACTTAAACAAACACAGCCTCCCACGAGATCCATTCACCCTGCCGGGCCAGGT
>PVKU01016078.1:0-15889 GCA_004027475.1 Anoura caudifer | reverse complement strand
CATAAGGTTGATCATTGCTTTGTTGGGACTGAAGGAACAAGGTTTTTCAAGGAGGGAGAACAGTGTTCAATTGCTGAGAGTTCCAGTAGATAAGGCTGACGTTTACCCGCAGCCTGTTTGGACCTTGGGCCCAGTGTTACTCTCAAAGCTCTCAGCAGTCACAAATCACAAATGAGAGGCAAAATCACCATCTCCCTGGGGAATGCCAGCCCCTTCCCCTAAAGCTGATTATTTGCTCACAGAGAAGGCTGGGAAAGCTCCCCTGACAGAAGAAAGCCGAGAGGGGAGAAGCCAGACTAACAACCCACAACCCATCCAGTTTGAAAGAAACATCTGACTTTCCACTGTGATATGCAATAGCAATTCTCATTACCCAAGGGCCCCGAGCAAGCCTGACCTACTGGAAAAGAGTCTAATGGGGTTGAAGGTGCCCAAGCCACAACAATGACCTCATTGTGGTCTCTGTCGCTGACAATTTTCCTTTTTTACTAAGAGGAAACAGATTAGTGTATGTCATAGGCCAGACCATAAATGAAAAAGATTAAAAGATTTACCACGTAAAAGCATAAAATTTTGGAAAACAAAATATACTCTAAAAAGAAAGTCAAAATCTGAATAACAAACTCGATAAAACACTTGAGATATATATATAGATATATATAGATATATATATATGCACCAAAGGGTTAATATCCTTAATAAAAACAGGAGACAGATGGTGAATAATCTTTATTCATAAGCTTCCCCAATATATTTGCCATGAAAGAGACTGTGAGCCCCCAGCAGACATTTCAAATTCTGCACTGACTTAAGAGAAAAATTTTAATGCTTTAATGGTAGAAAGAAACCAGCATTTATCAATGGCAGTGGAATGGCTAGAAATTGTGGAGGACCCAGAAAATGCCTGGTCTCACTCACCATGGTTTTTACACCAAGCAAAATCAGGAACAGGAAGTGCTACCCTGGGTGGAAGGGGCATATTTAAATCTAGGACAACACATAAGACTATGATCCAGTTCCCTAAAAGTCAGTCCTATGGGGAAAACAAATAACAGGGGGATCATTCAATAATAGCTCTGTTTTTAATAATCTAATGTTTTGACAGGTCTACAACTTTGTTTGTTTCAGCAAGCTCGGAAATAATCACAAAATAAAATACAGTACAAGGTAGTTATTTTGAAAAAAATAAAAACAACAGCAAAACCCAAGAGTTAGCAAAGAATGAAGGACATCAGTGCCTCGTGTTCCTCAGGGACTGCCAACCTCACGGAAGCAGATTACCAACACTGTTCCTGGGGACCCTGGGAAGGGTCCAGTGGCCCTCATTATCTTAACTACCTCCACTGAAATTCAGCATTGGAAATGGAATTCACAGCGACCTCAAAGGCCTTTGGTTTCTTATGCAAATAGCAACAAGGAGATTTATCTGAAGACATTTCCGATAATCACCTTTTGGGGAGGGTGTTTCTCAATTTAGCATCAGGCCCCAAGGGAAGAAGAGCTGAGACTGAAGAGAGAGGTGAGACCCCTCAGAGGGGAAGACCTGGGAGGGGCAAGTACACATTTCTAACCATCTCAGTTGTGCCAGAAAGCAGTCCTCCTGGGCGCACGTGCTCACAGGCACGCCTGAAAAGCATGCATCTAGAATGAAAACGTCTCCAGAATCCAGAGGAAGTTGACTGCTGGAATATGATTTGCTGGCTTGGATTAAGGCCCACCTGAGGAGGCCCAGCTGAGATGGAAAATGGACAGGCACAGAATGTCTCAACAGAGCCCCTCCCACTGGCCCTCTCAGCCTTGAATGGCTCGCCAGGATCTCCCAAACCCACCGCTTTAAAGGTTTTTTCCCCAGGTGAATCACCTGCCCCTGAGGTGGGTTTCCAAGTACAATGCAGCCATTGCACACCCTTCTCTTCATTTGCCTGCTGTGCTGACTTTTCACAGTGAAAACAGTTGGTCACAAATGAGTGAGCACCTCAGGGAAAGCAAGAAAGCTTTTCTGAGGGAAAAAAAAAAAAGAGAGAGAAAGCTTGCAGAGCCTCCAGAGGCGGAACACCTCAAGGAATTGCTCTGCACTGCTTGCACTGAGCCTCCTAAGCAAGTGAGAATCTTCCTCACACTAACCACCTCCCACCAGTCCAGGAATAGCCACCGCCTTCTGGGGATATCCCCACAGCGCAGAAACCGAGCACACTGCTTCTTTACCACCTACCAGTGTCAGGCACTGTGACAGGCGACTTACACGCATTTCATCCTCAATTTACGTCTATTGTGAGTGTGGGTGTAATTGCCACTATTTCACCGAAGGAGGAACTGGTGCTTCTAGAGCTCGAACCGCTGCCCAAAGTCAGCAAAAGGGGCAGAGCCAAATGGTGAAGAAAAAAAAAAAAGTGAACTGTCGCTAAAGCTGGGGACTCTTCTTCTTTATCACTCCACTCTTCGGTTCATGTAAGTGAAAAAAATACACCTAAACTGGACTAAGGTCCACAAAAGTCAATGTAAAAAACTAGATTTACTTGTGAAATCCTTACTAGGGCAAAAAAGAGTGATGAGAAGTGGCTTCTCCTCTAATTCAGTATCATCGCTACCTTCATTCATTCGACAAGCATTTGTCAAGTTCCCACTATGTGCTGACGAATACTCTAGGTGCCAGCGATAGCCTGGATGGAGATAGACAAAATCCCGAAACTCACAGAGTATATATTTCAGTAAGGGAGAGAGAGAGTAAACACATAAGGTATATCATGACAGATGGCAAGAATGGCTATGAAAAAAAATAAGTGATGCTAGGGAAAGGAAAAAGGACGAGTGGTTTTGGAAAAGGTGGCCAGGAAAGGCCCTCTGAGGAGATGGCACTTGCAGGGCCCTGCCTCAGGTGAGTGTGAAGCACCCACACGGCTGGAGAAGGGCGTGTAGACAAAGTAATCACAAGTGCAACGCTGGGAGGATTTGCCCTGTTCCTGGAGCAGCCAGGCTGGTGAGACAGGAATGAGGTGAGCAGGGGACGATGTTAGACAGCGACGTCTGGGGAGCAGCCTGAGCCAGGCTGTGTCCCTGCCTCAGAGTGCCCCAGAGCACATACCAAAACAGTTTCTGCTTCAATAGATGGAACCTGAAATACGTGCCTTTCTACCAAGTTCCCAGGTGATAATGCTGCTGCCGGTCTGGGGATCACACTTTGAGGACCACTGATATGGAACCTTGCAGGTCAAAAAAACTTTGCATTACGTTCTATATGTGACAGGAGGCCCAAACGGGGTGCGGGGGGGGGTGGGGAAGGGGTGCGGGGGTGGTGGTGGTCTGAGCAAGGGACAAAGGAAAACTACTAGAAGCAAGGGTGGAAACGGAACCGCAGGGAAGCGATGACAGCTAAGGCAGTAATAGTGATGCTCTTGAACTGGGGTGGCTGGGGGGAGTAAAAAGGTCAGATTCGGAATACATTTTGAGGTAGGACTGACAGCACTTGCAATGGACTGATGTGTGTGGGAGGCAAAGAGGGAGAGCCAAACGACTCCCCGGCTTTAGACCGACCTCCTTAGTGAATGGTAGAGGCACTGGCTAAAATGGGCAAAACGAGCTTGCAATATATTAATTTTGTGTGAATGATGTTCATGAGATACCCAAGCAGAGTAGTGAGAAGGGAAATACCTTACCTGTCTCCAGTGCTGGGGGCGGCGCAGGCCAGAGGCGTGCCTGCGGGAGGCATCTTTTTGTGGCCAGGGCAGAGTGCACACTCACGGGGCGGGTGAGATCCCTACGCTGTGAGCACAGACAGCATCAGCCCCAGTACTGCGCTCTGCAGCACACAGAGCAGACGGAGAAGGAACGGCCTGTTTTCTAAAAGGAGAAACTCGGGAGCATAGGATGATGTGGAAACCAAGAGAAAATGCGTTGCCCTGAGAAGAGAGTGGCCCGACACTGATGAGAGAGTAAGGTGGACTGATAAGTGTCCGCTTTACTTGGCAATCTGCACACTGGTAGTCACTGATAGTCACTGGTAGTGGAAGTGGCACGAGGTGGAAAATATAGGAAGCAAGAAACCAGCCCATGCAGAATTCATCATTATCAGCAGGAGATTCATTCTCAGCAACACATTGTTAAAATGGAAGTTCTCTCCTGTCAAGAATATACTTGGGCCCTGGCTGGTGTAGCTCAGTGGATTGAGCCTGGGCCTGCGAACAAAAGGATCGCAGTTCCATTCCCAGTCAGGGCACATGCCTGGGTTGCAGGCCAGTTCCCAGCAGGGGACGCTCGAGAGGCAACCACACATTGATATTTCTCTCCCTCTCTCCTTCCCTTCCCCTCTAAAGATAAAATAAAAATAAAAAATAAGAATATACTTGGTAATACCGTCAATTTTTATTTTTTCCTATCACCATTTATCCTCCCTACACCCTTTAATATATGCTATTTTTTTCCTTTTGTATGTGAGTCACATGAAGTAGAATTTGTCAGGGTCCCTATGCTGGTTGAGCACAAACCTGTGGTGGTTGATAAAACAGGGAAGGTAACTATGTAAAACTGCATGTTTTATGCATCCCAAGGGCCAATAATGAAAAGCAAATGATGGCCCACACTAGAAGAAACACTAAATTGTATTCTCCTTCTACACCATTGATAGAATTCTGTTATATGAGGAGACAAAGAGCATGCGGAGGCAGGGAATGAAGGGGGAAAGTTATACAAAGGTATGTCTGGCAAAATAGAAATATTATTTTTCTGGATTTTGTGATGTGTGTGGAATTTACTAGCTTTTTTAAATGCATAATGTGTTGTGACATTTCCTCACTCCACGTATTTATTTTCATGCCCAGTTTTCTATTCATAATCTGATGTTCTTTTTCTTACAGAGGCTTCCCCAACCCAATAAATTGTATAAGCTTTGGGTCCACAAAACCTGCATCAGTCCCTGCATGGAATATGTTCAAGAAATAATGGGAAGAAAAGAAGTGAAGACAGCAAATACAAAAGCTCTTCAGTGATGTACTTCTAGGAGTAAGAGAACAGGGAAAGGGGAAGAAGGGAGAGGAAGGAAAAGTTAAATCAAAGGAGGAGTGAAAGGGAAATGATACCACCAAATGTTTCACCGTGGTTCTTTGGAGGTTGATCACATCTTCTGGAGTTCTCAGTGGTGGAGAAAATCAGGGATTTGGGATCTTGGAATAGACCAAGTGCAACTGAGCATCACAGAAGAGCCTGGGTCTCAAGAATCTGTCCTGGGCCAGCCTTACACACTGGCCTTGAATGAACACCACAGAAAACAGGAGGTTCAGCAGGGTGGGATTATCACCTAGAACATACGTTTTTAATGGCTTTTTAACCATTGTTAAATGGTTTGATTTTTGTTTAAGTGGAAGAGTCTGTTCAATCAATCAAAATCCTGGGGCGGGGGGCGGTGGGGAGGCGGGCGCAGTGAGGATTGAACAAAAAAGAGAAAAAACTCGCAGACACCAGTGTGGTGATTGTGGGGTGGGGGTGGTGGAGGGAGAAGAGAGTATAGAAGTGTTAAATGGTGATGGCAAAAAAAATAATAATAAATAAATAAAATTTAATTGTAAAAAAAATCCTGCAGGCAGACCCAATATACACAGAGATTAAAACACACAGATCAGGGAGCTGCCAGGTGTGTGTCCTGGTTAGTGAGCAGCTGGCTTCTTGCAGTGTCCTCACACAGTAGAAGGGGTGAGGGAGTTTCTAGCCACATGACTCTCATTCATGAAGGCTCTGCCCCCATAAGTAATCACTTTCCAAAGCCTGCACCTGCTAATACTATTACATAGGGGTTACGATTTCAATATATGAATGGGGGGGAGGGGATCCAAACATTCAGTCTATAGCGATCCCTTTTGTGCATCATTCCTTCCAGCCTTAGTGAACTACTCATTCTCCTCATAATTTTAACTTCCTCACCTTCACGTATCATTCTCACTCCCCAGTTCCCCAGACCCCATTCTGTTACTGAAGTCGCTGAAGTCAGTTACTCCTTGAAGTGGCTCCACTCCCCATGAACCTGTAAGACTGAAGTCAGAGAATGTTTTATTCTTGTATCTTCAGAGCCCAGCACCAGCAGCTTAGCAGAGTGGAGGGCATGTATGGGGGGGGCGGGCAGGGGCGGAGGAAGGCACAATGGTTATAGTGCAAGGACAGCAGATCCGTCTGAATGCTAATATTGAGAAATGGAGAAAATGTAGTGTGTCAGTTATCAATTTATTGCCTCTCAGGGTCCAAATTTCCACCCTTCAATGCCTGTTCCGTAAACAGAAAGAAGCCGTATTTTTCCTTAGGCGCCTGGCGCAATGTTAAGCTTCACCAGCAGGGAGTGTGGGGAGGAACGCTGGAGAAGAGGCTGTTTCCTGGCCTGGTGCGCTCCTCCGCAATCTCCTGCAAAGTACCCACTGCTTCCTGCCTCTTGGCTCACGCAGCGGGCGGTGGTAGACAGACAACTGACAGCCAGCCAGCAGCTCCACCTGCTTCTGCCAACACCCACTTTGGCCCCAGAGCTTGGTACCTCGCGCCAACAGCTCCCCTTAGCACCCCAGAAGACCTATTTCTAGGAAGTTCCACCATGTGACACCTCAGTGATTTCTCCACCACACTTTGCAATGAGACCTGGATCCCAGCCCCAAGGGGTGTGGGGGAGGGGCTTTCAGTTTGCTCCCTCCGTGAGAGCCCTCTCAGCCCCAGGGCCAGTACCTACCCATTCCCTACAGCTGCTTTTCGCCTATTCTTTAAGGTTCTTTTTACTCCCTACCAGCCAATTCCTTATTACTCCAATCTCTGATCATACTCATTATTTATGCTTAAATTTTCCTCTTCAAATTACTGTGCGGTTTTTGGCTCCCGGCTGGACTCCGACAGAGACAGGTGATCAGAGGAAGGGGCCAATTTAACACACTTGCTCTCCCTGATAACAAAATCTGGATAAGCGTTTTGCCTCCTTTGTTTGCCAAATTTAAAAACTGGATCTGATATGCCGACATGGTATACAGAATTTAACACCAGTGATATTTAATACAAGGTACATAAAAGGTCTAAGATTATCTTCCATAAAGGACAATAGGTTCCATACCCTAGTGGCAAGAGCCATACTATAAGGTAAGTGACCACTTACCACAAATGTGAAAGAAAATCAAACTCAGAGTTTTAATCTGGGTCTTTTGGGCAAACACTAAAAATGTAAGTGTTCAGCTGTGCTTTGAGGTTGCGGTGCTCCTTGTTGGGCCACATTTCAGCACTAGGGGGCAGTCTCCTCACTTCGCATCTGCTCTCAACTGGCATACACCTGACAAATCATTGTAATTGCTTTATTCCTCCCAGGGATTTGTCCAATTAGGGGGAAGAATCAAGAGTACATAAAAGAAAATAAACGCCATTCATAGTTCACTTGGGGAACAAAAGACTTGCTCTCCAACTATTTTGGAAACTCCCAAGACTAGTCAGTCAGTTCTGATTTTCACCTCAGCAGTTAGAACTTGGGATTCCAGTGTGAGTGACTCGGTAAGCAAAACCTAAAGCCCTCATCAGCCCCTGCTGTCATTTGCCTATCGAACAGCCATCCACACAAAACTCTCATTTTTTTCAAGAGTGAATTTCACTCAGACACTAAATTTAAAAGGGGAGAGTTACAGTTAAATGAAATTTCTCCCTGATACATCAGGACTTGGTTAAACAAAATCATCCAGTAGTGGGGAGAAGGGAAAATGGAGGTGGGGGTTAAATAAACGTCTTTGCAGGAACCACAGGAAAAGTCTTTGTACTTCCCCAATGCTCGGGGAACATACTCTCGCTTTTCCAGGGCGGCAGGCCCTCCTCCATGTCTAAATTGCATAAATACAGGTCACCCAGCACACCACTGAACAAGGCCAGATGGCTGTTTAGGAAACGTCCAGCTTGGGAGAGCAATCATGAATTTGTGGAAAAGTCAAAATTCATGATACAAGGGTCTATTTAATTCTCAGTTAAAATTGTTCACATTTTTTGAGCATTTATTTTTCTGCTAAACACACTGTTCATTTAATCCTTCACAGCAACCCTAAATTCCAGGAGGTAATAATTTGCTCAAAGTCCTTCAGTTTCAGAGGAGTGGAGCAGTCTTACACCAAAACTCCTGTTAATCACTTTATCACGCTGCCATCCCCAAGTCTTAAGGGTCTGAGAACATTCGAGTAAGAAGGGCTTTAGAGGATCATCCAATTCAGTGAAACCATGTCTTCAAATGAATTCTTAGGCAGAATTTCAAATTTTAAAAAATATTACAAAGGACTGACTTTAGTTAGGTGGGGCAGGTGAGGGGACTTCGGGCCTTGCCCATTCAGCATGGCCGCACCCTCATCCCCTCTCATTCTGCTCATCCCCTCTCATTCTGCTCACCCTGACGCACCTGTTTCCTACCCCCACAAGGTCCAGGAACCACACTTCAGTGCAACTCCCGTGTTGAAGATGAGGAAACAGAACTTAGTTACTATTCAGATCTTCCGCATCCAGCTCTGACACCAGAAATAGGGGTGTAAAGATTCCTAAAACATGGCCCCCTTTCCAGTGAAGTTGTACTTGAAAGCACAACAGAATGGACAGCAAATGTTTTCTCCAGGTGGCATTAAAAAACTTCCGGAAGAATCGAGGCTCTATTTCCATGAAAGCGCAGCTGACGCCTAAGGCACAGCTCCTCTTTTGATCAGATAGCAATTTGCATCTATATCATGGTGGTTACATTAAACATTAACTATATGCCAAGCACCATGGATGCTGCAGAGAGCTCTGCAATTTATTTACTCAACAGCTAGACGCACTCAGCTCGGGGGGAGGAGGGTGAAGTGGGGCCCAGAACTCAGCCACTGCCTCTGCCCAAGAAGGGGTGCCTTTGTCTAATTCACACAATGGTGTCATCTGCTCGCCAAGCTGTGTACCTCCCACCAAGCCAGCGTCTGTGAGGAGTAGGATGCATTTCCTAATTCACACAGAAGCACCATATGGGCTAGCTCAGGCCTTGGTGGTTAAAACAGTTTATCTTCTTTAATCCCCGTTTAATCACTAGGACCCTAGGCTCCTATCAGGCCCATTGCACAGCTGAGGGAACTGCCTTCTCCTAGCTTTCCCATGTCACACAGCCAGTAAGTGGCAAAGCAGAATCCCACCCAGGTCTCTAGTGCCTAAGCCACTGCTACCAAGACAAGACATCCAGGTGCAAACAAAGGAAAGTTCTATGGCCACCAAAGTCAATCTGACCCCACCACATTCACATACAGTCCCAGAGAGAACTGCCATGTGATCTTTCCAAAGTCCTCAAATGCATCTTCCTCTCTAGATATGTTCCACAAATAAGTACCTAAAATCAAATCAAATAAACTAGAAGACTGTTGCATTAGCTACTTCATTGTGGACTATTACATACAAGTAATATATTACATATATTACTATACAAAAATGTGTAAAGGAATAAACTAGTGATTCTGCTCCTGTGGTCACCACCCAGGTCAAGAAGTTACCAGCACTTCAGAAGACACTGTTCCATTAACACCTTCCCAGTTACAACTTCTTTCCTCCTTTTATGGTAATGGTTTGTCTCTATATTTTGATACCCACATACACATCCCTAAAGAATATGGTCAAGGTCACTCAGGAACTACTCATTAATCATCTGATATGTACCAGGCTCTCTGTTCTAGGCACTTGAAATAATAATAAAGATCCTTCCCCTCATGGGGCTTACATTTTAGCAAATATGTGTTTTTGAACTTGTACAAATAGCATGGCATTTATTCTGCATATTGTGAGATTAATTCACTTTGTTGTATGTAGTTGTGATTCATTTTCCTTGCCCTCTATAGTAGCCCATTATGTAAATGCTTCATCATTTATTTCTTCATTCTGTTATTGATCATCATCTGCATTGTTTCCAGGTTGGAACTATTAACTTCCTTGTACATGATGACCCAGATGGGCGGGACCATAAAATCTTTGAACCATATACATCTATGAGTAGAATTGTGAGGTCACTGAGTATGCAAGTCTTCAAATTTGCTTGATAATAAACCATTATCTGAAATAGCTGTAACAATCTACCCTCCCACCAGTTATGTATGTGTTCCTATTGATGCTTACAAATACTTGATATTTGTTAGCCTTTAAAAATATTTGCTAATTCGATGTGTTAGCAGTATCTTGATGTGAGTTTATTTTGCATATCTCCAACCACGTATTGATCTTTTGCATTTCCTCTTTCATGATGTGCCAGTTTCAAGGTTTTTGCTCCCTGACAGCAGAGGGGTTGGGGGTAACTATAGAAGCACGTGAGCAAAACTAATCCTGAACGTATATCTGATACTTCTGAGAACTCCCAGTATACAGGTTAAGAGTCATTATAATTTAGCTGTTAACGTTGACATTACAACAGTTATACCACAGGCTGATCAGGGCGGAATTTGCTGGGCACCTACCGTAAGCCAGACACAGCAAGCTACAGAGTGCTAAGCAAGCTACAGAGTGAGCTCACCTCCAGAGGTAATTCCAAGGTAAATGTTAATAGAAGCAATACAACAAGCTAAGGGCATCTTCTTACATCTAATCCAAGAAATTGGTTGGTCTAGCTCAAAAAATAAAATTGTTAAATCACCAGCAATAAAGAAGAAGAAAAATCTCATTTCCTCAATCTAACAAGGTCAAGAGAGACACTCGTGTAATGGAAAGGAACCAATGAGTAAATTCCACTGGGTGAGAGAATCGTAAAGAAACCTCAGGGCTTCCAGAGAAACAGGAACTTGGGGTCTGTTCCCACTTTGTGAAGGTGGGAGGGAATTAACTTTTCTGAGGTTACTCCCTAATAAGGACCAGATCTGAGACTTGAATTCAAGTCTCCCCTCTCCAGCATTCATGTTGCAGCACAATCCCTAAGCAGTGGATTCAAAGAGCATGCCAAATGAGAATTTCACTGGCAAAACCCAAGAGCAACTCAGCCAGAATCTAAGTGACATTGATAGGAGGCAGGGAGGTGGGGACGACTTACCATAGAAGCCATTATTCCCTATCAATGACTTGCTAGGCTTTCAGAAGTGGTATGACGAGTTGCTGATGATTTTCTGGTGCACTTCGATGAGTGACTGAGCATCCCAAAAGGATCCTCTGAATTCTCTCTGACCCACCATTCTTTTAAAAGACTTTTAATAGCTCTTCTTTTAATATGAATTGCCTAGTTTGCAAGGGTCAAAGAGCTCTGGGAAATTGCAGTTTAATTTTAAGGTACCATTGAGACACCACGTGTCCATATAAGGGTTCTTCTACTCCCAATTTCAATGTATGTGCAGATGGCACGTATTCAAACACATCTCTACATACCGGCTGGGTGTCCTACAACTGAACTCAATACTGATGCTGTCTACCTGGACCCCAACCCACCCCCCATTTCAGAGGCTGATCGAAAGTCCAGGCTGTCACCTGTGCTGCTTTCTGACCAGGCCAGACGTTCCCACAATCCTCTCCTTTGGTACGACGGATTTGCTAGAGTGGCTGACAGAACTCAGAGAAACAGTTTACTTGACAGATCACCAGTTTACTAAAGGACATAACACAAGAACAGCCAGATGGAAGAGATGCATAGGGCAGGGTATGGGGTAAGAGTATGGAGTTTCCAAGCTCTTTGAACACACCACTCTCCCCCAATCTCCTCATGCTCACCAATGCCAAAGCTCTCCAGACTCACCCCTTTTGGGATTTTATGGAGGCTGAATTACAGGACATGGCTATTAAATATTGGCCATTGGAGATTGATTCCGGCCCCTCTCCTCCCCAGAGGCTGGGCTTGGGGTTGAAAGCTCTGATCCTCAAATGACCAGGCAGCTCCATTAGCAACTAGCACCTACCCTTAGGTGACCTAGGGGTTTTCCAAAAGTAACCTCATTAACACAACAAAGGACATCTTTATTGCACCTAGGAAATTGGCAGAATTTTAGGAGCTCTGTGTCAGAAATACAGACCAAGACCAAACATATATTTATGAGAAATCACAGGATCACACCATGCCAAGCAGCAGTTATGTATAAGTAGGATTAGGACTCAGAGAAGTGGTCTGGGCTGGAGAAAATAAACTACAGGGCCACTGGCAAATAGGTGGTTACTACAGCCACCGCAAAGATGAAAGTGCCTACAGGGTCAGGAGGTTGGAGTCAGGGCTCACATGGTCGGCAGTGCTAGGTGATGGACTGAAATGACAAATCCTGAAACCCCAAAAGCAAATATGGATGACCTAAAGTTAGACAACATCCTCCCCCAGAATTTCGGTATGAGAAAAATGCAATGATCTACATCCTCTAATCTCCTTCTAAAGACTTAACATTTGTTTTAAGATATCCAGCTGTAACTAATTTACTCACGTTTTCAATCCAATCTCCTAGGCTGTCCAGGATGGCCAGCGTAAATTCAGTTAGTATTTCAATGCACGTAAGAATTTAATCCTTTAGTCTAAGTGGTTTTGGTTTTTGTTTTGCCATACTGCACTCATCTCTTCTACTAATGAAAGTGTGGGTTCCACAGATGTCTGGATCCAAATCGACAGGCATCTAAATGCAAAAGGTTGTCTCATGTCCTTATTCACAGGGTATCTTGATTGGAAAAACTTAGAGCCTTAGAAAAATGGCCAATTGAGGGGAAAAATGGTCAAACTCATGGGTCACCATACTCTAAGAATATGAAAGAACATAAATTAAATCTAGGTCAGTCAATTACATTCCTACATTAATTAGGAGCAATTATTTGAATTATTTGAATAATTGATTCAAATAATTGAATTCAAATCATTTACCTCCACCATCAAAATATTTTGTACCAAGTACAATATAATTTAAATCAATGCTCCTTTCATTTCTATTGCCTCTAAATCAAACTATACATAAGTGAAATGCTGAGATATGGAGAGAAGGTTAATAGACACTGAAAACCTTTTCAGTTCTATAAATAGCCTTTTAAAGTATAAAGTAATTTTAATTCTCAAACTATGTGCAAATGAACTGTAGACAGGTTGAAAAACAAGGGGTACTGTGGCTCCTGGTTGAATTAAAACTACCGAAGCAAAAGATCTTTGGGGGAGTTAGGGAAACTATCTCAACTAGAACTAAAATGAGACTATCCACACATTAAAATATAAGCTGTTTTCGGAACCAATGTATTTCAGCATAAAGGAAGACGGTGAAGAGTACTACAGACCATGAATAAGGTCAGACGTGGGGCACCTTCACCAAAGTGCACACATCTCTGCCACTAATTGGAGAAGGAGCTGCGCCTAGAACAATTCCACGCTTTCTAGATACTGGGATTTCCCCTAACCAAAACATAATCACTCCATTCACTTTAGAATAGATCCAAATCTGCAAACTGCCTATGAATATGAGTTCTTACCACCGGAATCCTTGTCAAACCATTTGTATTACCAACTTCACAGTTATACCTGTCTTTGAAACCATTTCAAAGCAGAATCTAGTAAAGCTATTTTTTAAAAATGAGAATTTCTCATGTTCCCAATTCCCCGTATGTATTTTCAAAACTCTACGTGGACCTTGAAAAACTTAAAGACTTTATAGGCAGGGCAAGCAACAAGGACGTGAAGACACCCTGAAACGGCGGGGTGTGTGCCCTGCCCTGAGAGGCACTTAAGTTTTTTGTTTTTCACAAGATAGGTATTTTTTTGCATTTACAGATGAGGAAGCAAAACATATACAGACATTCCTCCTGGAGTGGCTATTTTAAAACCTCTTACCAAGGACATTCTTTGAAGCATTATTTGTAAGAGCAAAGACTAGCAAATCTAACTATCCAACAATGCAATTCTATGCAGTCATTAAAAACTTGTTTTTTTAAGAATGACAGAAACAATATTTTAGGTGGCAAACATTCCTCAATATTTGAGTTTCACAGGAAGGTTGGTTAATAGTTCAACATTTAGATTTTGAGTTCAAATCCCAGCCCAGCCACTAATAAGCTTTGAGATCCACACAGGTTATTTAATCTCTTCGATGCTCAGCCTCCTCACCTGCATGAGCAAACTCTTCTTTAGAATGTTTTTATGAGAATTAAAATAAGGTCGACACAAAGCAGTTAGCATAGTTCCTGCAACGTAGTAATCAACAAACGGTAAACTTTTGAAATGATAAATCCTAACAAACCCTTTTAGCTAATTGTGGATATATTTTACAATTAACTCATTTTAGCTTATCAGGGACTAAAGGTCAGGAGGATCAAGCAAATTCTGCTTAAGACACAGTCTGGAAGATATATGCTGAAATGTAAAACAAACCACGGTGGGTTTTTTGTCAATGGTGGCAGTGCCCTATAACCCCTGCACTGAATTTGAGGAGCCCACACCCCCTGCTGCAGGCAGCCCTCCTTTCATTGCTCTCTGCTTTATTGTGCCTCACAGATGTGCATTTACAAATTGAAGATAAGACTCCTCCACCAGGCAGAGATTATGATTGGCTTTACTGCAACACTAGCTTTATTGCAGTGGTCTGGAACCGAACCCAGAATATCTCTGAGGTATGCCTTACTGAACGATGCAGCACTTGGGGGAGTTTCAATTAAATGTTTGCCCCAGCACTCAAGAGGATTCAAAGCTGCTTTAAGAGATCATTTTGGCCTTACCTGTAAATATCATGAGGCCTACTTCAGATGAGAGTTCCCATTCCAGTTGAGCCTGCTCAATTTTCACTAAAAAATGATGTATGCTCTGATACCTCCTCCCCAGGCTCCCCCGCCATACACGCGGGAGGAATGCTTCAGTTCTCTGAAGCCCAGCTCCTCCCTCTGGGATCTGGGCTCAGCAGCATTGGCTTCACCTGGAGCTGGTGAGAAATGCAGGCTCTCAAGCTCTGCCTCAGCTCTACTAATTGCATTCTGCATTTTAACAAGATGCCCAGGTGACTCATGCACGCTAACACTTCAGAAGCACTGCTCCACAGTGCCTGCTGCTTTTTAATTATCAAGACCATCAGCAGGTTTCAGGGGCCAGGAGAAATTGACCATGGACTAAGTTAACCTGAGACTGACACATGACAGGGGCCACCTAAGTCCTTTTCATGCAGTTTATGAGCTCTTGCTCACTGTTACATAATAAGAAAGAAATAAACCTGGACTATCTTTTTTAATTATATTTTATTGATTATGCTATTACAGTTGTTCCATTTCTCCCCCATCATTCCCCTCCACCCTTCACACCCCCTCCCACCCACATCCCCCCCTTTAGTTCATGTCCATGTTTCATAAGTTCTTTAGCTTCTACATTTCCCACACTATTCTTGCCCTCCCCCTGTCTATTTTCTACCCACCTTCTATGCTACTTATTCTCTGTACCTTTTCTCCCTCTCTCCTCCTCCCACTCCCCTGTTGCTAATCCTCCATGTGATCTCCATTACTCTGTTCCTGCTCCTGGTCTAGCTGTTGGCTTAGTTTGCTTTTGTTTTAGGTGCGGTTGTTAATACATGTGAGTTTGCTGTCTTTTTACTGTCTTATTTTTTATCTTCTTTTTCTTAGATAAGTCCCTTTAACATTTCATAGAATAAGGGCTTGGTGATGATGAACTCCTTTAACTTGGCCTTATCTGAGAAGCATTTTATCTTCCCTTCCATTCTAAATGACAGCTTTGCTGGAGAGAGCAATCTTGGATGTAGGTCTTTGACTTTCATGACTTGGAATACCTCTTTCCAGCCCCTTCTTGCCTGTAAGGTCTCTTTTGAGAAATCCGCTGACAGTCTGATGGGAACTCCTTTGTAGGTGACTGTCCCCTTATCCCTTGCTGCTTCTAGAATTCTCTCCTTCATTTGAATCTTGGGTAATGTAATTATAATGTGCCTTGGTGTGTTCCTCCTCAGGTCCAACTTCTTTGGGACTCTCTGAGCTTCCTGGACTT
>PVKU01016077.1:0-15892 GCA_004027475.1 Anoura caudifer | reverse complement strand
TCCACGTTCAGGGGTGAGGTGGGCTGACCCTGACTCTGTCAGGGAGGATGGCCCGGCCCAGGTTGGCGCCGGCTCTCCTTCCCCCTGTGGCTGCCCCAGCCCAGTACTCAGGCTGGTGGGCTCAGCCCAGCCCTCCTCCGGATGGAGTCCTGCCTGCAGCTGGTCACCCAGGCGCCTGGGTGGGCAAAGGAGCCTGAGTATCCTCTGCCACTGGGCTCCCCGGCTGGGCTGGCACCAGCTGCCAGGGTTACCCTTGGCTCCAGGCTTTGCTCCTTGCTGACAGGCAGCTGGCTGTGCAGGTGTCATCCCTGCACCCCCTGCTGGCTGCTCTGAGCAAGAGCTCCAAGGCCCCTGTGTTGGGGGTCAGGCCCTGCCACCCTGATCTGGGCCCTTGTGTGGGGTCTGGGCCTGGACGGAGCTGGGCCCAGCTCAGTCCTGTCTGGGAAGTGGAGCTGCCTGGGCCATCCTGCAGCCAGAGGACACTGAGTATGTGTGCTGAGTGTGTTGTCGGGGTCCTCAAGCCAGTGACAGGCTGATTGGTCAGCCTGTAGGTCAGGGGGCTGTCACCACACGGTCTTGGCCGTCAGTCACTTCGAGACGGTGGGAAGTCACTCTCCCTGCTCGTGCCCTCAGTGCCCACAGGCCTCCCCAGCACCCTCCACCTCTGGGGGACCCCCATGGCCTGGACTGGCCCTGCCTCCCACCCCCATGTGTCTCTCTGTCCCTGGGATCTCGAGCTCCCTGGGGCCTTCTCTCTTCCTCCTCCTCCTCCTCCTTCCCACCCTCCCCGCTCCTGTCCCTTTCTTCCTGGTCTGCCTGAGTCTCCGAGTCTATCACTGTCTCCATCTATCTCTCTGTCCCCTCCCTGCGACATCTCTATGCAAGGCATTGTTCAGTGGGCCCTCCGGCCACACTCCTGTCCCTGAGCACATACCGGACGTGTCTCTGCTGCTTCACTGGCACCTGCATGTCTGCACGTCCGCAGCGGGGTCAGAGGGTGACCTGCCTTCCCCACTGCAGGAGCTCAAGTCTCCCTCCCCCAGGGGGGACCCTGAGAGCCCCCGTCCCTCCCAGCAGCAGGTCCTGTTGTGGGTGCTCTGAGGCCTGCCTCCACCTGGTCCAGGACTAAGACACCTGTCCCTGTACCCTGTCCTCACTGCTCCCGAGTGAAGGCTTTCTTCTCGTAACTGGGCCCATCCCTCCACCGATGTCCCTTAGCACAGGGAAGTGACAGGGGTCCCTGACACCCACACCCTCCCTGTCCCTGCCCTCTCAGGGCCTCAGGTGCTTCCTGCTGTATTCACGTGGGTCTCACTCAGGCAGGAGGCCTTCCCCTGGAGCCGAGTGGACCCACGCAGGTGAGTGTGGGGGCTGGCTCTGCGGGACGCCACATCTGTGGGACACGCTTGCCTGGGTCTCTGCCCCCTGTCACCATGTCCATATTAAATCAAGTTGACACGACTGTGGACCTGTCTGAACCTTTTTTATGTTGTTTCTTCCTGGTCGTTCCCTGAGTCAGCCATCATGTCACCGGTCCCACCAAGGGACGCTCTGTGCCTGGGGTCCTGGGTGGCAGCCGTGCCCACTGCCCCCCACCAGCCAAGAGCTCATCCGACAACAGCCCAAGGCTGCCCTGGTGGGCACACGCCCCCACCCACCCTGAAGCCTTGCTTCCTGGACCTGCCCCACAGAAGTCAGAGACCCACAGCTGGTCTCGGCTCCGTGAAGTTTCTAGGGTCTGTTTCCTTTCTGTTTCTCCCAGCTTTTATTTGTATCAAGTCACTTCTACAAGGTGCTTTAAGTGAAACAGAAGGGTCTCCCTACACCTGCTGCCCTCCCTCCAGACAGGTGTTCCCTCACTGGTCAAGCCCCTTCATCACCGAGGGGCCGTCTGACCCTGGTCAGCAGGCACAGAGCACACAGCAAGCAGAGGGACCACTCCCGCCCTGGAACGCAGGGTCAGCACATTCCGGCACGGCCTCTGCCCTCTCGGCGCTGAGGTGGACGTGAGCGCAGGTGCCCACCTACCTGACACAGCAGCAGTGTGTGGGGCGTGTGACTCATCCTTCCCCGCAGCTGCCCTGTGCTCCAGAATGTTCTCTCACTGTCATTAACTCTGTTGCACAATTGCCGGCGATGCAGGGCCCTGTCCTGCCGACCCTTTGTTCAGGGCCATCTGCTGTCACCCTGACGCCATCTTGGGCTTGCGCCCGGTCCACAGATGCCTCTGCGCTGACGCATCCCGGCCAGGACTGGGGCCCAGGACTGGGGCAAAGGGTGTTTGCCATTACGGTCAAAATGATGAAAACAGAAAGACTAGGAGAAAAACAGGCAGGAAAGGCCAAGGGGAGCTCGCAGGTCAGGAAACATGGGAACCCATGAAAGGTCCCCACCAGGCAGGCAAGAGCCAGGCAAACAGCAGAAGAGGCCACCTGTCCCCAGCACTGGGAGCAGGGCCCAACCTAGTGGGATGGCCTGGGGTTCCTGTGTGCCCAGGACATGTGCCCTGAATGTCCCACATCCCAGGACCCCCCTCAGGCCCACCCCCCTGCAGCCCCCGCACCCCAGGCTCTGTCCCCACCGTGACCCATAATGGTGGTGACAAGGGGAACCCCCAACTTATTCCTCATTTTAGGGACACTGCTTTGGGCTCTCATGTTTTACAAAGATGCTCCCCGTGGCCTTTTGGAAAACAGTGTTTTCCCCAGGCAGGCAGTTTCTGTCTTGGCCTGACGTGGGATTGTTGTCAAGGCCGCTCGCTAAGGCTTATCTCGGGGGAAGAGGACAAGGACGCTGATGAGTCACAGAGCTCCCGCCTCAGGGCCGGCAGCCAGCACAGGTCTGCATCCACCCTGCAGGCCCTGCTCACCAGCCCGGCCACGAGGAGCCCGTGGGGAGCCGTGCCCCACTTCAGGGCCCCGAGGTGACCCTCCCATGGCCTCAGACCCTCCAGTTCTGACAGCACAGTGTCCCCCACTCAAGCATCAAGAATGATAGACAGCAACCCCTGTCCCAGGATAGCCTTGCCCCTCAGTGGCCAGTGCCGTCTCTGTCCACGTGGGCCCCACGGGGGCGTCAACCTGTCTACATGAGCACAGGGGTTCCTGGTTCTGCCCCTGGTCTGTGGGACACCGCTCCGGTCACACAACAGGGCACCACATCAGCCACCTGCTCACTCATGTCACAGGCTGGTGGCACTGAGGACACAGTCTCCTCCAAACACAGGCTTGGGGCCTCAGCTCCTTGCTCCATGTGGCGTGCCCACTGAGAGTCGCTCCCTTGCATTCACGTGGGAGAGAGGGGACAGAGAGAGGGACAGGGACAGAGAGAGGGACAGAGAGAGGGCTAGAGGACATGGAGGGTGCACATGGGGCAGGTGGCCTGGAGGGACCCTTGGGAAGTGATGGTGGTGAGCGGGGCTCGCACGGGGCACCCCCACAGAGCAGAGCAGCTCTAAAGGGCTGAAGCCCTGCCCGCCTGGGCTGCCTTTCAAACAGCCGCATGTACCGGGGTCAGAGCCGGGCAGGTGCTCTGGGGAGCCAGAGGCCAGCGGAGAGCAGAACAGCAGCCGGGAGCCACCCAGAGGTGGCTGGGCTCCCTTTTGGGACAACTGCCATGTCCCGTTCCCATGAGTTTGGTCCCTTCTCCTCAGCAGTTTGGTGCCCAGGGAAGGTCCCACAGGAGAAAAGGGGGTGGGGTGGGGTGTGGTGGGGTGGGATGTGGTGGGTTGGGAGGGGGCTGCTGTTCTCAGAAGCTAAAACCTTCACCTGGCTGTTCGGGCCAGAGGCTGCGGGCCACACCGCACTGGCAGTGCCAGCTGCCTGAGCAAAGCCCCGGCAGGGTGCTGCTGTGTGGCAGGCGCAGAGAGGGGTCCCTGCGTCTGGTTTTCGGGCACCTCTGCTCTCCCAGTGTCACGGGAAGGACCTAAGACCCAACTTGTGGGATTCCCCGGGAGGACAGGGAAGCCGGGGCCCCAGCTGTGTGACACACGGGCCCCATGTCCCCACTTGGCTTCCAGGACACCTGACTCAAGACACAGCAGGAAGACGGGCACAAGAAGGGCTGTCCTTCCCTCTGAGGATACCGCGCCCACATGCTGGTGACAGCACAGGCATGAGCCCCGTGCCTGGTCCTGTCCAGAACCACCCATCCAAGGCTGCCTGCCACTGTGCCCACGGTCCGGCTGGTCCTGACCTGGAGCCCAGTGCAGCCCACCGGTGCTACAAGGTCAAGCCCATGACGATGGCCGATTGCTGACCATCCGTGCCTCCCGGCAGGAGGGGCAGGTGGACATGAAACACCCTGAACCCCCGGCTGCAGGCAGGGGTGTTGTCCGGGCAGGTGGGGGCGGGGCTGCCAGGTCCTGCACACATGGTGCTGACCATGAATCCTCTGGAAGAGCTGGGTCCCCAGTCTCCCCAGACACAGAACCAGAGACACTTCATCCCTTCAGGGGGGGACCCAGCAGCCTGTCCCTGCAGCTGCCCACCCTGGTTCCCCACAGCTGTCACTTCAGGCTAGGGCGAGGACCCACAGTCCCATAGGCAGGCACTGCTGGAGTGGTCCTGGCACCAGCCTCGTGGGTCCGTCCCTGGAAGGGTGTGCCCCATTTCTGGTGCAGCACTGCCACCTGGTGGCCAGCTCCCCACTCTTCTCCTGGGAAAGAAATTTCAGAACCAAGACCCTGGACAAAGTGTGTGTTTGTTTAATCGCTCAGCCAAATTCAAGCACCTACCTTGAAATCAACAGCAAAAAATTAAAGTTCCTAAAACAAGGGTGTGCAACCCGGGGCCTTCGGGCTGTATGCTGCCCAGGATGGCTAGAATGCAGCCCGAAACAAAATTGTAAATTTACTAAAAACATGACTTAGTTTTATTAGCAAGTTTTATACTAAGTTTTATTGCTTAGATATGTACATGTTCTGTATTAGTGATCACAAACCTGGGATCTGCTCAACGATTTTGAAAGATTATCAAGCCCTGGCTGGTGTGGCTCAGTGGATTGAGCTCAGGCCTGCGAACCAAAGGGTCGCTGGTTCAGTTCCTAGTCTCAGCACATGCCTGGGTTGCAGGCCATATCCCCATTGTGGGGCATGCTAGAGGCAACTACACACTAATGTTTCCCTCCCTTCCCTTCTCTCTAAAAATGAATGAATAAAATATATTTTTAAAAAGATCATTGAAAGGGCTGCTGCATCATTAGGGTGATTACGTGAGGGCGTCTTTGCTCATCTGTGGTGGCAGACGTCACAAAAATTATGCACAGACCTTGTTTGTGCCTGTCGGTGAGCGGTAGTGTTTGCATATTGAATGTGTGGCCCAAGACAACCCTTCCTCTTCCATGTGGCCCAGAGACGCCACGAGGCTGGACACAGGCACAGGCCCCTGTCTGGGCGCACCGCAGTGACGGTGGCTCTGTGTGGCCTAGGCGCAGCTGGGGGCCAGGTCATGCTGGCTCCTCAGTCTGGGGAGCCCACACCCCAGGAGTGCTTCACAGAGGGGTTGCCGAGAGCCTGGAGAGGAAGCCAGAATGCGGGAGAGCTGGGAGAAGGCCGGCTTGGGACAAGCTCATTAGGAGCCCGGGCGCCAGGCAGGTGCCTCAGAGCCAGCCGCTCGGATCTGGCCCAGAACGTCTATCCTGGGGCTGATGAACCTGACAGGAGCACACCTGTCCAGGCCGCCCAGACACCTGCAGAGGTCTGCTCCTGAACCTCAGACTACTCCCCACTCTCAACGGCCAGCCTGTGTCCGGTGAGAGCAGCAGACCCATCCAGCAACCTCCAGCAACAGCCGCCCCTCATGACAGGGGTTCACACCACCACAGGGACGGTGAAGACAGGCCTTGGCTTTTGAGGAGGAGACTGTGAGGGACTCAGTGGTCTCTCGAGAGCATGTTCTGGTGGTAGATTGTGGGTGCCAACTGGGCTATGGTGCCACTGTGGGCACCCTGCCCCCTTCCTGCCCGAGGTGCAGGCACCCACCCCCGCCCCGGTGCTCCGGCTGCGGCAATAAACTAAGGCCGCTGTCTACAGGTCTGGCCCGCAGTGAAATGCCAGGGGCTGGGGACCACGCTGGATGTGCCATCACGGGAGCAGGCTGGTCCCCTTCAAACATGGCCTGGGAGGTTGCTGGGAGCACTGGCAAGGTCACTGTCCCCAAACAGCACCATTGTGACACAACTGAGGCCTCGGATGCTGCAGGACCTCAGGTGCTGACCAGGTCTGCATCCCTCCCCACCCCCGCCCGTTCGAACCCCCGTGTCCATCCTTCTGCATTAAATGGGATTAGAAAATTTAAATACATTCTTATATCGTTTTAAAGGCAGCCAAAAAAGTCTCAAGCTCAAAGACGATGGTTGGTAATGCTTCCACGTTCCTGGACCAAACTTCAAAAAATGTTACCTGCTCCCCACGGAAGTGGCACCCACAACCTGACTGCATGCTTTCTCTTCGCCAGAGACCCCGGTGCCCTGCTCAGGACACCAACAAGGGCTGCTTGTCCAGTGGCCCCGCTCCCCAGGGTGGGTCTCTGGTACAGGTGGCCTCATGCCAGGGCCGATGCCTGGGATGTGCTGCATTTTAAATACTTTTGCTTGAAACAAAGATGTTTGAAATCACGCATTTCAAATGCACTGTGATGTGAAGTTCCAAAAGCCACCTTGTGAAACGGTGCCTTGGCCGTCCTGGCTCGGCGCCCAGAGTGTCCCTGGGCCACTGTGCAGGTTGGGGACAGGAGGGGGTGGGGGTCACAAGGAGAAAGAGCCAGCAGCCATTCGGGACAGGCCCATGGGCAAACCCACAAGATGTGCCTGCCAACCAGCTCACTCGGTCCCACAGCAAAATAGGACAGTGATGCCGTGTCACACACGTCCAGCACAGACAGAGCAAGGGCCCTGGGTCCCACAAAACAGCAACCCTGCCCCCGGAAATGAACCGCTGACACCCTCTGGAGCAGACCTACGGAGATACCCACTTTCCCACTCTCCTGCTCCCACAGATAGTCTGTCTCTGAGAACCCCAGACCCCCCACCAGTCAGCCAGCCAGAGCCCCACATACACACCCTCCCTGGGGGCCTGAGCTGCTGCTAGTGACCCACCTGCAGTTCCCCACAGGAGGTCCCTAGGGTCTCCGCAGGACTGGACACTGGACAGGGACCCTGGCAGGCAGCCCACCGATCAGGGGAGGTCAGGGATGGCTAGAGTGGGCCTGTGCCCCTGAGTGCAGCTGAGAGTCTGTGTTGCTCACAGAGCAGTCAACAGTGACACTGTCACCACTCCCTGCCCCGTCTTCATCCCCCACTGCCTCCGACCCACACACTGCGCCTCGTCCCTCCCTCCCTACGACTCCGTGCTTTGCTCTGGGTCCACCCCTCAGGGCCTTTGCCCAGGCTGCGCCTGGTTCCATAAAGCAAATGTAAGAACAGGAGGCGATAACGTCCTGCTCTGCTCTTTGTCCAAGGACCAAGCTTCATCCTTGCGGTAGAGCCCCGACAGCCACGGAACATCGGGCGCTCGGTGTGCCAGGCTGTCACTCCCCGCCCCCCACCCCCTCCACCCCACAGGGCTGGGGCTCTGCCGCCAGGCGGACGCTGGTCGCTGGTCGCTGCAATCGCCAAACCTTCGCGCTGTGGGCCGCCGCCCGCCGAGTCTCAGTCATCAGCGCCCCCTGGCGGCCCCGTGCGCCTGCTGGTTCTGCAGCCCAGGGACCAAGCCGGGCTCCGGACGGCGCGCAGGGCCCCCTTCGATGCGAAGCGCGTCCACGTGGGCGCCCTGCAGACCCTGACTGAAGCTCTACCACGTGCCGGGGCTGCTGTTGGCACAGAGCAGAACGTGATCAAAACGACAGGGACGCTGCCCTCGGGGCTCGACCTGCTGGGGAGGAGAGAGGAAGGGACCAGAGACCCAGGACCACCGCGAACGGTGGTGCTGAGCCCTGAGAGGAGGCAGGGGCTGCTGCTGTGCAGGACGCGGGTGGGCACGCGCACGCGTTTGCATTTGCAGAGGAGCAGAGAACGGGAAGCGCGCAGGCGTTCGCGCCCACGCGGCCCACACCTGCGCCCGGAGCCAGGCTCCCGGCTTCACAGGGCACCAACCTAGGGGACCAGCAAAACGCAGGTGGGCGCCTGCGTGGATCACAGCTTTGCGTTCAAGGCCAATCACAGGTGCATCCGGTGCAAACTCTCCTTTACCTGCAAAAGTTTTTAATATTTATCTTTTCTAAGTGTGAACACCCAGGGAATGTGTCTAGTGCCTTCCACGCAGGGACACAGCGCCCACCTTCGTGACCGCAGATGGTCCTTCAGGCCCAGGACTCACTGACCCCTCTCCTCACGCCCGAGTGGGGGAGCGGAGCTCAGGAAGGGGCATACCTGAGTTTGATCTGAGGAGTTTTAGGGTCCAAGGGGTCCAGTGAGAGGGGTGGGGTTCCTCAGCGGAGCAGCATCTTGAGTGTGGACCCCGATCCCCGCGGGACAACCCCCCACCCAGTCAGCCGCAGCCCCATCCCTGGAGCTCTGACTGCGGCCGCGGGGGACCCACGTCCTTCCACAGTGACGCCCCCTCCCTTGGGGGGCTGCAATCGCTGGCCCTTCTCACTGCGGGGCCACAGGCCGCCGGGTCTCGGTCACCAGCGCCCCCTGGCGGCCCTGCACGCCGGCTGGCTCTGCAGCCACTTATCCCTGTCCATTCCCCATGACCGGGACCTGCACCCCCAGCTGTCCCCAGTCTGCCGGTATCTCAGGGTGGTGGCGTCCAAGCTGGCCAGAGCAGCAGCCCTGAGACAGCCAGTCCTTGGACCACGGTCCCAGCAGGTGCGGGAGCTCAGGACACTGAGACAGCCTCAGAGACCAGAGGCCCCTGGGGGCCAGCAGCCAACAGGGGTCTTCCCAGGGGGCATGGCCTCTAGAACTGTAGAAACTTAGTAATTTCCATATTCAACCCCTTTAAACCCTTGATACTTGATCACATGTGTTTCTGGGGCCACTGGCCAAGCTCTGCAGACCAGGCAGCCTAAACGACAGAACATGGCTGTCCCCCCAACCCGGGGCCGATGTCCAAGGTCAAGTGTCTGCAGGGCCAAGAGGGAGAGTCTGGTCCAGGCCCCACCCCTGGCTCTGGGGGCGTCCAGCACTCTGCAGGGTCCCCGGGCTTGTGGACACACCACCCTGTCTCTGCCTCCATACCCACTCGGCATTCGCCCTGTGGGCTTCTGTGTCCCAAGCTCCCTTCTGACAAGCACACGGCCACCCCGGAGCCCAGGGAAGGGCCCCCCGCCCCCCAGCTCCAGTGTGATTCTTCTTAGCCGGTCACTGGGCTTCAGGAGAGGTTCTGGCTTCAAATCGGGCCAGACTCGAAGTGCTGGGAGACTCCGACACAGGCACTTCAGGGGGCACAGGGCACCCCCTAACACTGCTGTGGCTACTTAGTCAGGATGCAGAGAAGCCATGTGACCATCGCTGGCCTTTCTGAGACGCCTCGTGGCCCTCACGACAGACCCTAGCTCCCCAGACTCCCCGCTGGCTTCCCCCAGCTACAGGTGTGTCTGGATCTCCCCCACCGCTGCCCAGCTCTCAGAGTCCCAGGTCCTCTCTCGCCCTCCACCACCCCTTGCGCAGGATGGCCCCACCCACTGCCACCGCCTCCTGCTGGGCCACTGCCCCCCACCTCAGCCACACCCCCAGATCGTCAGCCTGGCTTTATTCTGCTCCTTGCCCTCAGTGTGTGACTCCAGTAGGAAACTGGAGATGGGCATTTTCTAGCACAGAAGACACAGGCAAGGGGAACCATTGCTTTGGTCAGTTTATTTGGAGGGCCCGGGGTCAGGTCCAGACACACAGGGCAGCCTGCGGGTGTCCTACTCCTGAGCCAGGGGCAGCTCTGGGTCCAAGGGCGGGAGCTGCCCCACGGCCCCCCTGGGGGCCAGTGTGGGTGTCAGGTGAGGTCGGGAGCAGGAGGGGCAACCAGGACAGGAGGTGGGTGGTGAGCATCCTCACAGCCGAGCCTCCCCAGGGCATGGAAGGTTCTCTGCATCCTGGTGGTACGTCTCAGAAGGTCCAGCACGGAGATGACCAAGTCAGATAGTGACCACATGGAGCCCAGACTCAGGGTTGGGAGCCTGGGGCCCTGTGACCACACAGGACACCCGAGGCCTAAAGTCAGAACCTCAGATTTTGCACTGGCAGCAAACAGGGACGCAGCAGCTGGAGCCACAGCCCCCCTTGCAGCCCCCGCAGGAGCCACAGCTGCCCTGGCAGTAGCTGGAGCAGGAGCAGGTGGGCACACAGCAGCAGGTGGGCTTACAGCAGCAGACAGGCACACAGCAGCTGGGGCCACAGCCCCCACAGCCAGAGCCACAGCCCCCGGAGCAGCCACAGCAGCCCATGGTTCTGGTGGGTGTGGGTGGGGTGGGCCAGAGGAGCAGGTGCAGAGGAAGGTGGTCAGGTGTGGGGCCTCCTGGCCCAGGGGCCTTTATACACCTGCCAGGACCCCCAAGTCCCCAGCGCCCACTGCACACCATGCACACTTCCTGGACATGCTGCTTGTTAGCGGCGCATCAGGCCAGCACTTCCTTCTACAGGTCCCTACCTGCAGCCACTTACTTCCCTTTTGCCTCGGACCCTGTAATTATCCTGCCCACCTGCCTGCCTCCTCCACTTCCCTCAGGTGACAGGTTAGGGATGCTTTCTGCAAGTCACCACCACTGCCTCCGAGCAAACACCCCCTCCAAGTGGCGGCAGCCTCTCGAATAAGATTAACACATTGCTTCCAACTCAAATACAGGGCGCTTGTGCAAAAAAGCAAAAAGAGGAGAAACCTCAGACTGCAAGGAGAGGTCACCACAACCAGGACCCCAGCCCACGGCGGCCACGTCTGGAGTTCTTCTCCTTTCCAGGCGTGACCTGCGGGAGAGTGTAGCTGGAAGAACCACTCCCCAGCTTGGCACCCACGGGAGCACTGGGCCCCCTGAATCTCAATGGTCTCACATTTGCGTGCATGCACACACACACACTCACACACACGCAGGCACGACCTCAAATCGGTGTTAACGCGTGACTTTCAAAGCTGTGTGGCTTTCCCAGGTGATTTGGGGCATCTCGTTTACTGCTTCAATTCCTTCCCGGTGAAGCTGGGTTTTTGGTTTGTTTATTTTTGTTTCTGTAAGCTATATTTCCTTCAAAGCCTCCCTCCACGGTGAATTATAGTTTGAGGAAATGAATCCCTGGTTCCCAAACACGGTGATTTGTTTTGCACAGGTGTTTACATGGGTGCTGATTCGATGATGTCGGGAAAACCCACATTCACTTCTTCGTAAAAGCCAGTCTGGGTTTTTGTTTTTGTGTTTGTGTTTTCCTGCTTGGCCAACACAGTGGACGATGAGAGAAAGGATGGGGGGGCAGCCTTGTCCTGTCTGGACAGGTGACCCCAGCACGTGCGGGTGCTGACGGGGGCGGGGTGGAGAGCAACCGGGACAGGAAGAGGCCAAAGGGCTGGCCATCTAGCTGCAGGTGCCCGCCTACACCTGGGAGGACTCACAGGCGACACCATGTGGCAGCAGGAGGAACAGACCGACCACAACAGGTTACTTGGGAACTGCATGTACTCAGCATTTGCTGTCCATCTGAAACCCAGCTCCACTGGGCACCCTGAGCTCCATCCATCGGCACTGCCGCCTGGGAGATGGGTCAAGTGGATGGGCCTGGGCTGCAATGGCCCCGACAACACCCTCATTAGGACGGGAGCACACCAGGCGGGGCATGCACCCAGTCCAGGGTTGAGCACCCGACTTGGGGACCTCAGTCCAAGCTCAGGGTCCCCAGCGAAGTGTCCCAGGGAAGGAGCCTGCAGACCAGCAGGCTGACACCCCAAGGCAGTGCCAAGCACTCCCTGTGGACACTGGGGACAAGGCCCAGGCTCCTCCAAAGCAGAGAAGGGGCTCCTGAGGGGACGATGCTCAGGAGCCAGCAGGGCCATAGGTTCAAGTCCATGAGCGGGTCTCTGTGCTCCTCCATGGCAAGAGGGCCTCACACTGGGCGTGGGTTAAGCGGACTCAGAATAACACTGCAGAGGGAAGCCCAGGAAAACCAACAGGTCATTAGGGAGTGCAGAAGGTCCCTGGGAAACAGCACAAATAGGAACCCAAATAGGAAGTGACCCTACACCCAGCATCCCACCTGACCTGGCAGGTGTATAAAGGCCCCGGGCCCAAGAGGCACCACACCTGACCATCTCCCTCTGCACCTGCTCCTCTGACCCACTACACCCTCACCCACCAGAACCATGGGCTGCTGTGGCTGCGCAGGGGGCTGTGGCTCCGGCTGTGGGGGCTGTGGCCCCAGCTGCTGTGTGCCTGTCTGCTGCTGTAAGCCCGTCTGCTGTGTGCCTGTCAGCTCCTGCTCCAGCTGCTGCCAGGGTGGCTGCGGCTCCTGTGGGGGCTGCAAGGGCAGCTGTGGTGGCTGCAGCTCCTGTGGGGGCTGTAAAGGTGGCTGTGGCAGCTGCAGCTTCTGCAGCAGCTGCAAGGGGGGCTGCAGCTCCAGCTGCTGTGTGCCCGTGTGCTGCCAGTCCAGCTGCTGCAAACCCTGCTGTCCATCCAGCTGCTGCGTCCCCATCTGCTGCCAGTGCAAGATCTGAGGCTCTGACCTCAGGCCTCAGGTGAGTCCTGCTCACCCAGGTTTCCCCAGCCATGACATACCCTGCGTCACTTACTCCCAAATCCCACCCAGGACCCACCCTCCTCCCCCCATAGATGGAGCCCTGACATGACTCTTCATCCCTAAGCAGAGGCCACTCTGACATCCATGACAAATCTCTCCCCTGGTCCCCTGATCTCTCTGTGGCCAATGACTGGGAGCAGGGGCTCCGGGGCCCAGCCATTGCCCTGTTTGCCCTGGGGGACCAGAGTGTCCTCGTGCTGCTGGGGACAGGACAGCTGCAAGCGCTTCCTGGGAGCTGCCTCGAATGTCATACCTGCTTTACCTTAAACTGTTGCGATTCAATAAAAACATTATGTTGACAAACTGAAGCTGTCCCTGTGGAATTCCCTGGTGTTGGCGTCACCACCTCGGCCCTGGCCTGCTGTTTTCCAGGTGGCATTTCAGACCTTGGGGGGTGGTGGAGATGCTGGTGGCAGGGGCTGAGGCCCCCCAGCAGGGTGAGGCCATCGCTCGCTCTGGCCCACCAACTGCTCCCTCTCTCAGGACCCCCTTGTCCCTACATCTTAGACAGGACTGTCCCTGGGGCTGGGACAGCAGAGAGCCAGAGGTGCTGTAAACTCTGGGGGTTCAGGCCGCTCCCTTCCCTTCCCAGGCCTCTGCCATCAAGCGTCACTGGTCAGGGGCAATTCTCTCCCTGCAGCGGGCGTCGGGGTGGGTTGGGGAGTCCCCAAGTCCTCGTCAGCGTGCCTGCCAGCTGGGGACAAAGACACATCTGCCGCCTCACCACCCCGGGGGCTGTCTGCACCCAGCCTCCTGAGACAGGGAGCCCTCACCCGCTCAGCGGCCTTCAGAAGGGCATCCAACCTCCTGTCTCCAACACAGTCCTTCGCCTGTTTGACGCAACCTGCGTGACATGCGGGGAATTGTCAATAAAAAGAAACTCCAGAGCCGAGACCGTGGGGACAGACTCTGAGGCATCCCTGTGCCTCCAAGGCCCCTGACGACATCCCCTCAGACTCAGAGGGCAGGAGGACAGAGAGCAGTTCTTTCCAGTTGTTTGAAGACCCACTTGTTCGTAGGATGTGCCCTAACCCAGAAGAGCAGAGAACAGAAACTGACGCCGGGTTCTGGAGCAGTTTCGGGGGGTACGGGAGGCTGCTGGGAGGGCGTTCGGAGGAGCAGATGAGGGTGCTGGTGCCAGGTTCGGGGTTCCTGGGGTGGGGGCAGTGAAATCAGGAGAGAGCCCTGCAGTGCTGGTCAGAGTCACAAGTGCCACTGTGACACCATGACATGGCGGTGTGTGTTTCCACAGACCTGGAGCAAGTCCAGCCCAAGGGCCGACGGGGCTCCCTGCACCAATGCTCATGTCCTTTCAGTGTCCAAGTGGAAGCCAGTTCCCTGTGAGACAAGACTGGGAATGGGCAAGAGGCCTCTGACATCCCATTACCCGGACAGAGAGGGAGACTCAGCCACCCAGCCCAGGGGACCTGAGGCCTCGGCCACGAGGAGACTCCCAGCACCAACCAGGTCAGTGTGAATGCCAGAGACCCCTATGCACGGACCCCACCAGAAGCTCCCAGAAGGAAGCCCAGGGGCAGCTCCAGACAGGCTCTCGGCTGTGATGGTTTGGCTCCAACACCCACAGCTCGGGCAACAAAAGCCAAAACCAGGAAGCGGGGCTCCATCGGGGTGACGTTTCCGCACAGCAAAGGGCACAACAGGGTGACGAGGCATCCACAGAACGGGGGGGCGACAAGGTAAAACCACAGAGCCGATGAGGGCCGCTGTCCAAAACACGCGAGGCCCTCCAGCGAGTCAACAGCAGGAAACAACAGCAATGACAGATGATTGAAAAATGGGCCCAAGTCCCGAACAGACATTTTTCCAAAGACGACGTACAAACAGCCGACAGGCACAGGAAGAGACATTCAGCATCACCAATCATCGGGAAAACACAGGTCAGAGCCACCGAGAGACGTCCCTCACACCTGTTGGGACGGCCACCATCGACAGGCCCACAAGCAAACGGTGCGGGCAGGGACGGGGGAAAGGGGGACCTTCCGGCACTGCTGATGGGGACGCAGATGGGGGCCGCCCCTGGGGAAGCAGTGTAGAGGCACCTCAAATAACTACAAATGCAAATGGCTTTCAACCCAGCGATCCCACTGCTGGGGCCACCCCCAAAGGATATAAAATAATGCCCTGGAGAGAGAGAGTTGCACCCCATGCTCACAGCGGCTTGTTCACAACAGGCAAGACGTGGAAACAGCCCGTGGGCCTGTCCCCAGGTGAATGAATTTACACATGAGCTCTGCACCCACAATGGGGTAAGACACAGCCTTCAAACAGAAGGCAGTCCAGCCATGTGAGACAGGACTGGACCGTGACTGGGCCTGAGGACATCCCACCACAATACATGAAACAGGCCAGACACAGACAGGCAAGTGGTCTCCCTCACAGGCAGTGTCTCAAACAGA
Source organism: Anoura caudifer (assembly GCA_004027475.1). Lineage (NCBI taxonomy): Eukaryota > Metazoa > Chordata > Mammalia > Chiroptera > Phyllostomidae > Anoura > Anoura caudifer. Next base: position 767 of record PVKU01016077.1, on the reverse strand, counting down.
CAAATTCATAGTAACGAAGACTGGAAAGGTGGCTGCAGGGTGGGAAGGCGGGACGAAGGGGCAGAACGCTGCAGTCATGAGATGCACACGCTCCAGGGTCTCACGGCAGCACAGCGACCACAGGGGACAATGCCATGCTGAGTGTGCCAACTTCGCTACAAGAGTAAATCTTAAGTTCCCCCCCGAAAAGGGCAACTATGTAAAATGATGGGTAAGTTGACTAATTCGACTATTGCAATCATTTTTCTTTTATATATACATTATTTATTGATTATGCTATTGCAGTTTTCACGTTTTTTCTCCCCATTATTCCCCTCCGCCCAGCACCCCACCTCCCACCAGCATACCACTGCCTTTAGTTCAAAGCCCTGGGTCGTACATGTAAGTTCTTTGGCTTCTCCATTTTCTACACTATTCTTAACCTCCTCCTGTCTATTTTCTACCTACCATCTATGCTTCTTATTCCCTGTACCTTTTCCCCCTCACTCCCTCTCCCCCTCCCCCCCTTCTGATAACCCTCCATGTGATCTCCATTTCTGTGATTCTGTTCCTCTTCTGTTCTTTGCTTAGTTTGTTTTTGTTTTTGTTTTTGTTTTAGGTTCAGCTGTTGATAGTTGTGAGTTTGTTGTCATTTTACTGTTTGTAGTTTTTATCGTCTTCTTTTCCTTAGATAAATCCCTTTAATACTTCATATAATAAGGGCTGGGTGATGATGAACTCCTTTAACTTGACCTTCTCTGGGAAGCAGTCTATCTGCCCTTCCATTC